>RJWJ010026393.1:0-23028 GCA_004363605.1 Indri indri | reverse complement strand
ACACACACACACACACACACACACACACACACACGCACACACACACACACACGCACACACACACACACACAAACAGGCACACATATCCTATGGTACATGAGTATATACGTGTGTATGTATATATTTTATTTATATATGTGTGTTGTGTGATATATATATATACATACACACACATATATATACACACATATATGTATATATCTTTTTCTGTGTCTCTGCAAAACCTGGCTAATACAGGTGTGTAGGATCTCTCTGTATTATTTCTTATTATTGCATATGAATCTACTATTATTTCAAAGGAAATTTTTTTTTTTTTTTCTTTTTTTGAGACAGAGTCTCACTCTGTTGCCTGGGCTACAGTGCCGTGGCTTCATCCTAGCTCACGGCAACCTCAAACTCCTCGGCTCAAGCAATCCTTCTGCCTCAGCCTCCCGAGTAGCTGGGACTACAGGCATGCGCCACCATGCCCGGCTAATATTTTATGTATATATTTTTAGTTGTCCAGTTAATTTCTTTCTATTTTTTTTTTAGTAGAGATGGGGTTTTGCTCTTGCTCAGGCTGGTCTCGAACTCCTGAGCTCAAACGATCCTCCCGCCTTGGCCTCCCAGAGTGCTAGGATTACAGGTGTGAGCCACCACACCCGGCCGGAAAATGTTTAATTAAAAAAAAAAAAAAAGACTTTCTCCAGAGCACTTTTCCATTTTTGTCCTACATTTAAATGTCAATTAGTTACAGTTAGGCATTATGGGTGTGTGACCTGTGCACACAGAGCATTCCACACTGAGAAGGGCTTCATGCTAGGTTTAATGCTCTGCTGCTGATATCTCAACATTCTTAATATTACTTGAACAAGATGCCTACGTTTTTATTGTGCTGTCGGCTCTGCAAATTATATAGCTAGTCTTGGTAACAGGTAATCAAAAAATTCACAGGTAACTATTTTTTTCTAATAAGAATTAAGTGCATTTATCTGTTAGAGATACAAGTTTGAAATCACATATATATTATGTATGTATACACAAATATTAATATATAGCCAACTAAATATTATATATAATTTTAATATGAATAATATATATATAACTAAAATGAGTTAAGCCATATTCAAAAGGCTATAAATAAGCCTGGGGCAAGTCTGAATCCTTTTTTTAAAAAAATTAACCCTCTAACATATACCTATGCCCATCTGACTCTTAAGTTCAAAGGCTATTATTTTACCAGATTTGTAATATATTATTTGACCTTTCATAATAAAAATGTGATTACTTTTTCTTCTTTCTCTCCTAAATGCTTTGCATATTTTGCAAGGATTTATGAAAAAATTATACTATTCAGATGTGTGTTTTTGCAAAATATGCCATGCTATATTTAAGGTTCCATGAAGATTCATCATAAGTCATAACATTGTGGTGAACAGGCAAATGAACAAGAAATGCAGTCAAAAAGAAGACATTGTTTGCATAACTTTAAAATGTCAACAGAATACAAAATTAACATTAAATTTTAACAATTTATAGGTACCAAATACAGGTATTGGTACAGTACCAAAATACAGGTACTGAACTTTCCTAAATTAGCTGTTTCTTTTCTTTCTCCTCCTCCTCCTCCAAATACAGGTACACAAGATCTGTCTGCATTATTTCTCTCTCCCCTCCTCCTCCTTCTTCTGTATGTCTTCATGTTTTCTGTAATGTTAGTGTCATATATACTTTTTAAAAAACCCATAGGACTGTTTTGCTTCAGTGATGTATGCACTGAAGGCCCTGACTTCACCACAATGCAATATGTCAATGTAATACATTTGCACTTTTATCCCATGAATATATACAAATAAAATATAAATGGGAAAAAATTAAATTAAATTAGAAACCTATAGGAAATCCATGCTATTCCACCCTGTGCTTCATGTTTAAGGGAATAAAATATGGATATTATGTTCCATTTTTATTAAAATGTATTTTATTAAAATACAACTGCATTTCTATTGCAATTGAATAAGTCTTAGGGCAAGAGTCTTTTTAATGCTAAAAAGTTTCTAAATACCTCTCTTTCCCAAAGTTGTTTGTAGAATCTAATTTCTGTGAGGAGCAGGGACACTGCGGTTGGTGAATGGATATATAAAGATTTAAACCTTTACATCGCTTTTATGTTATTTAGTGAATTTTTATGACACTGATATGGCGGTTTGTTAAGCTGTTTTTTGCTTTGTTTCTAGAGATGAAGGTCTCCCTAAGTTGCCCAGGCTGGACTCAAACTCCTGGACCTCAAGCAATTTTCCTGCCTCAACCTCCCAAGTAGCTGGAACTACAGGCACATGCCACCTGCCTAACTTAGACTGTTTTATTGTTCATGGTTCTGTAGGTTCCAAGTGATAGCAACACCTTAAACTAACTCCGTGATTCCTAAACATGGTTGCATTTTTTTTTTACTTACCAGGGGAGTTTTTTAGAAATACAGATTCTCAACTCACAAAGTTTAACAGAGAAACTCTGGAAACAGATTCCAGGTGATTCTGATGCAAAAACAACTACCGATTATGCTTAAGAAATTGCATTGGACTTTCTTGCCATATTGACTAAAATGTCCAGGTCTATGTCTAGTTGGTTTCAGATCTAACTAGATTCAAGCTTCCAATCATGATAACAGAATGTTTTCTCCTCCTGTATGACTCATTTCTCTCTGTGTGTTCACTACACTCTGTTCTGCTATAAGTAATTTTCTCCACGTGGCTGCAGAAGGCGACTGCAGTTGAATCTACTTCATAGCGGCCCATTATCCTAAGAACACTCCTGGCTTGTAATATCAAGTTAGTGACTTGCCTGTACATGAGTCAACCCACATGAGTTACATGAAATGAGAGAAGGGGATTCTTTCAAAGACAGTCAGTCAGTTGTTCAATATTCAATCTAGGTTCCCTACAGAAAAAACAAATGAACCCACATTTTAAAGCCTGGGCTACAGAGAAAGTGAAAGCTATTTTCCAATCTATTTATTTTTCACTTTTGCATTCTCCCCAAAATTATATTTTTAACAGAAAGTTTTTCTTCTCTTAAATAAATCTTCAAAGATACTTAAGAGTATGATCTCCTTGAATCTTCAGACATATCTCACTGGTTAACTATATTTCACATGCCACAGAAAAAAATAGCTACAAATATAGAGCAGTAATTGTCTAGTGAGAGCTGGTTTCAGAATTTCTGCTGAGAACACTGAAAGCATTATCTCATTTCACTGTGTATGTTAGATTCTCAGAACAGCTGTAACAAAGTGCCATAAACCAAGTGGCTAAAAACAAGAGCAATGTATTGTACCACAGTTCTGGAAGGTAGAAGTCCAAATTCAAGTTGTCAGTGGGGTCATGCATGCTCCCTCTGATAACCTGTAGAGGAGTACTTTCTTGCCTCTTCGAAGCTTTTGGCATTTTCCTGACAACTTTTGTTGTTCCTTGCAGCTACATAAGTCCTTAAGTCTTAGCTGTCACAAAGTGTTTTCCCTGTGTGTATCTTGGTCTTCACAACTATCTTCTTATAAAAACATCAGTCATATTGGATTAGGGGCTCATCCTACTCCAGTTTGATCTAATCTTGGCTATGTATATCTACAGCAATCCTGTTTTCAAATAAGGTTGCATTCTGTGGGACTGGGGGTTAGAACGTCAAAGTATTGTTTTTCAGTGGGACACAAATCAACCCATAATACTATGTGGCTGTTATAACTCACATTTTACAGATGAAGAAATGTGTATATGTTCAGTCATTTGCATAGTATCACAAATAACAGAGTGAGGATTTAAACAAAGTTCCGTCTACCGCTGAAATGTCGCACACACAAGTTATTCGCCTTGCTTTCTACAGCAGATAATAGTTCTCCATTGCCTGAGTAGGATGTAACTGCCAAAATGAGCACAAGGAAAACCTATAAAATGAGAGTATTTCCATGGCAAAGGAGACAGCTACTGTGTAGAACCCAGCACATTGCATTTTCCAGAGCAAATAATAGATAATTTTAATGGATATGTTAGCTCAATTGAAAGTAAAATCTGGTGCAAATATCTTCACCATGTAGGTAATCTGCTAATGACTGACAGTCATCCATATGTTCATTTGGCCACATAAAATACAATGAAAGTTTACAATAATTATTGCAAAAATTCTGGAAGAACTTTGAGGAGTCTTTATTCATATTGCTTTTCTGAACATAATTATTAAGATCAGTCTGCTGTAATTTCTTTATAGAAAGAAATGTTAATTCTGTTTCAAAGAGTATAAATAGAAAAGAACCTAATTACTTTCATTGGACTAATTTCAAAATAAAGTTGAACTTGCTAGCCTTAAGAATATCTTTATACACATGTGGATTATAGGCAAAGTGAGCTAAAGAAATTCTAGATATTTTCGAATATTTTAGAGTTTTATTTCTCTCAGTGTCTTTTAGGCATACGAAGAGGATCTTAAATGAGTGTTTTAAGTTAACAAGAAAAAATGGACTAAATTATCAGTTTTTTTGTATCAGTTCTGTTTCCCACTAAAAAAGTTACTATGTAGCTAATGAGTAAATGGTTCGAATAGTAACAGAATAGACATTTAGCTGAAAGGTAATGAAGACTAAAAACTCTAGCACACGTTGTGCTGGGACAGAAAACACTGTCCGGCAGAAGCACTGGTGTTTAGTAACTCTAGAATGGAGACGCAAATTCAAATCCTTTGAAGGCATGGCAGGAAATAAACATAAGTGAATTAGAACAAGGAGGAGGAAGAAGGAAATATGGAAATGCGAGAAAGTAGAACATGTGAGATAAACTCCTTGATGAACTACAGTGAAATCTCCTTCTAATTCCATTAAGATTTGTTTTTTACCCCTAAAATGTTGTGCTAAAAAGCAACTTTGAGGTCTTAATCAGATTCCATCATGGACCAGTTTGAACTGTCATCTTCAGAACACTACATTAAACGGCTGCAATATACAAGGACAAAAACAAAACAGCACAAAAACAACATGTATTGTCTTCATATCATTTCAAGTCTTCCACACCATAAAGTGACAAAGAGTAGGAAATTCATATTTACTTATTCTTTATGTATACTTGCCCATTCTCATTTCTAATACCAAAATAATATGGCAAAATCTTTCAAATGCCTACACATTCACAATATTCAGTGGTTTAGTTTTTAAATATGAAACAAATAATAACTAATCTATCCACCTATTTACATCCATGCCTTCTAGAATGTTAGGATTTTGTCGTTAACAGTCCTCAGTTGCTTACCACATCAGTGTTGTATTATTAGTCATTTTTGGAATTCTAGAAAAATTAAACAGGGCACCTTCCAATGCTGGGATAATGGAAGGGCATTTCATAATATAAACCCAACACTAGAGACAAGATAGATAGATACAGTTTTAATACACCAAACTACCAAAATGATACTAAAAATGGAAACAGAGAAAAGAAAGAATTAAGCTTTTGAATAAATCTGGAAAGGGCTGTTGGAAAGGCTGAAATGCATAGGGTAACATTTCTGAACATCTATATTCATTCAGAGTAAATAAATGGAAAGCATTCTAAGATTAAAGAAGCAGGTATGGATGTTAACTGCTACAAATATGTGAAGAGAAAGGAACACCGAGGACAGAAAATTTTTTCAAAAATTTAATGGACTGGGAGGAGAAAGGGAGTTGACATTTAAAAAGACAGGTGAACATTCAAATGTTCCCAAAACTTGGGCATTCAGACTCTGTTCCTTTGTATGGTGCATAGAAATTAATTATCTAAACTCTTGCCACATGGAGTGTGATTTGTAAACCATCACTTTTGATGTCACCTGGGGACTTGTTAGAGATGCAGACTGTCTGGTTCTACCCAGAATTAACAAATGAGAATCTGCATTTTCAGAAGATCCCAAGTGATTCCTGTGCACATCGAACTGTGAGCACTGAGCTAGTCTACAGAGTGCAAAGACTTGGCCCAAGCCACAGCACTGCTGGCTCTCCTCACCATTTTATCTCTCAAGGTCCTGACTGTGGGCAAAAGACAGAAGTATAAAGCCTGGATTAGAGCAGTTTTACATAAACAGCACACTGAGGGAAGCCCACACAGAGAAAGAGAACTGCTAGCTCTTGAACTTTCACCTCTTTTCAGAATTCTTAAAAATTCAGAGAGCTGTCCTTTTAAGACACATCTTCTCTCTGGCAGTTGAGTCTTTGTAGTCAGACTTGTGAGAGGATGTCAAAGACTCCCTTGGAGGAGTCGATTTCCTGGCCTAACCTTCTTCCACATCTCCTTTATCAGAGGGGTCTCGAAATGATAGAAGACGGGCAGTGACTTGCCACTGACCATACAATCCCTAAAGAAAGTCAACTTACTATTGTATTAGACTTCCAAGTGGAATTTGCATTTCTAAAGTATGACTAGGACAGCATTGAATATACCAAGAAGTTTCTTCTCAGAAACAAAACCCTTTTCTGAAAGTGGTGTTGAAAGGAGGCTGCTCCTATTTCATGGGGTCAAGTACTGCTATCTGCTCTGTTGAGTACATTTCCAAATCCCTCAGGCTTTTTGTCTTTATCCACACTCTAGAAAGCGAAACATATATTCAAATTCATTTTTCTCTCCCTTTTACATGAATTAATTTTATAATCAATTGAATTGCATGGACATGCCAGTATCTATTTTAAATCTGCGTAGGCAGAATGAAGAAAGTGTAATTGGGCAGTGCTAATCTTTTAAAAGCAAAATGAGGTTTTCGGTTTGGAATTGATTCAATTGTTAAAGGAATAAGCCTTTTGTGGTACCTCCCTGCAGCTAGGACAGTTAGAAGGCAGGTGATGTGGGTTTCTGCTTTGTAAATAAATCTTTAAAGTGGATTTGCTATTTCTGTGGGGAGCCCCCATTGAACTTGGTGGTCAGCACGATTTGGCATTTTTCTGCTTGGGAAGAGAACAAGATGGGCCTCAAATCTAAGTCCTCTTTTTCTCAGATTATCCTCATCTTTTGGAAAATTAGCTGGATTCTTTGGTCTGGATGGCTACCAAAGGAAATTTTGAAAACGAGGAAGAATAATTAAAGTAAGAATGAAAATTTAGAAAATATTAGGACAATAAGTGCAGACATAGTACTGGAAGGAGGATATGCAGATGATTATACAGAAAGAATAATGAGACATTTTTAGATATTTTTAAAAATTTTGTAATAGCTTTAGATTTACAGAACAATCATCAAGAGAGTACAGAGAGTTTCTACACCAGCATTCAGTTTCCCCTATGATTAACATTCTACATTAGCATTGCACACTTGTTACAATTAATGAAACAATATTGATACATTATTATTTACTGAAGTCTATTATTCAGATCCCCTTAGTTTTTATCTAGTGTCCTTTTTCTGTTCCAGGAACCCATCCAGGATACCAACATTACATTCATTTGTCCTATCTCTTTCCTCCTCTTTACTGTGACTGTTTCTCTGGCTTTCCTTGTTTTTGATGATCTTGACAGTTTTGAGGAAAACTGATCAGGTATTTTGTAGAATACCCATCCATTGAAGTTTTTCCGATGTTTTTGTTGTGATTAAACTGGGACACAGAGGTAAAGTGCTGTTCTCATCACATCCTCTCATAGGTACATACTATCCACATGACTTGTTACTGTTGATGTTGACCTTGGTCACTTGGAGGAGGTGGTGTTTGTCAGGTTCTCCACTGTGAAGTTATTTTTGCGCCTTTACAAACTGTATACTTTAGAGGCAGGTTATTATGTACGGCTCACACTTTAAAAGTGGGGAATTATGCTCCACCTCCTTGGGGGAGTAGAGTAGTATCTACATAAATTGACATGTTTTTACATGGGAGATTTATTTCATTTATTTATCTATTTATTAAAATCAAAATTAATCATCGTTTATGTCATTATGGACTCATGCATATTTATGGTGGTATAGTGTAGGTTACAACTCAATACTTATTTTGTTACTCACATTGTTCTCACTTTGACCTTTAGGAGATCTTTCAGTCAGCTCCTGGAATACACCATTCTTAAAAGCAGAATGGAGCAGAATTCAGAAACTGGAAGGCTGGAGAATAATAGTTTCTAAGCAGCAACATGTAGTGAAAGAGAGCCTGTGCTCTACAAACAAATGTCTAGTTTGGAGTTCTTAGTTGATTATGGTTTATCAATCACTAGCAGTAGAATCATGCCTCAACTTTCTTGTCTGTATACTGGGAATAATAATAATAATAATAATACCTGGCTTCACTCAAAACAGAGATTAAAAGTAATTCACACTCGGTTAAACTTAAAAAAATGAGTCACTGTTGAAAACATGCTAAATGGGAATTCGCTATGCAAATATGATATTTAATAATTATATCCAAAGATTAGTAAGCATGATTTATGGAAAAGTGACTAAATCTCAGCATTGCTTTTCCACAGGATTACTGATAGAAAAGCAACAAAAAAGAATAAGAATTGAATGAGTCAATTTATAGGGAGTTTTTTAGACACCTCAGTTTGTTAAGCATCTAAACAAGCTGTTCAGATTAGCAAAGTTCAAAAGATCCTATGATCAGATCTGTACAGCAAAGCTTTGAATGCTAAAGAGCTATTAATAGAATACCTGTGACCCTTTGATGTAAGGAGACTGTAACTCAGTGGAAAATAAAATTAAAAGTGCCTAGGTAGAAACTTTTATGGGTTTGTAGTATTCTTAATGGGGCACAGGTGGGCGGATAGAAGTTTCTAAGTCCCTGTTAAATATTTAATAGAATTCAACAGAATGATTTCCTATTTTTAAATAAAATAATCAAAAATTTGTGAAACTGTTACATTCCTTGGTTGGATTCAGTGTTTCATTTGAAACTAAATTCTACTAAACAGTAGTGTGTCATATTCTACAGCAAGTGTTATACATGAGTTGAGTCATTGCTCATTAAATACCAATGTAACAAGCAAAGCTGTTGTCACTGAAACTTTTAGTCTCCACCAGCATTTTCACGGAGGTGGACATGATATGCAGGAAAGCTAAATGAAGCTCCAGCATTCTTGATTTTGTGAACCAGCTGCTTACGCAGACTTGGAACAGGAACAAATATTCACCCCCAACAAAGTCACAATTATTTTGGAAGTAATATACAGGTTGTCAATTGTCCTAGACTGCCTCATTCTCCACATATACTGCCACCTTTGTGTCAACGCAGTATTCTTTAGCTCTTTGTAGACAAAGATGGAATAGTAGATAATTTGTAAGTAAATTAAGTTTGTTTTAACTCTACACGACCAGGTACCAGGGGCTCAGTTTTAATTCTCCGTACCATTTTATGGATATATGCCATCTCTCCAGCTACAGTGCATCTCTAGTGTGTGTACAGTGACAATAATAGCAATAATAATAATTAACTATATCAGACTACAGACACCGTTCTAATTACATCCAATGTACTCATTCATAATTTTAACATACTGTTATTCAGTAGCCATTTACAGCTTATGAATATCTTTATATTTGAAGATATAAATCTCAGCACATAAGTGTTAATGTGCAAAAAAAATCAGTTACACATTTATTAGACCATTTATATTTTAATCCCACCAAGCATACATAATATTTAACCTCAGTATTTTGGGGGGCATTCTCAATACTTAAAATGTGTTGTGGATGCCCATGGAATCTTATACAGAGCCAAGATGGGCTGTGGGCCCTGGTTGATGAGTCATCTGATCGCACGTATTAATACCAAGCCATTCCGAGTCATGGTTCTTCATTTGGGGTTGTCTGTGGCCTCTGCTTCTCTCTGTCTCTGTGCACTATGTAGCCTTTTTCTTTTTTTTTTCATAGCCCTTTTCTTGAGTTTTGTTGTCTCTTCAGTAGCTCGGCTCTAGACTTACTGTTCTCTCTGCTTTCTTCACTTTCCACCTTCTTTCTACATTCTTATTTCTGAGACAAGCACTTTGTTTATGCCCAGTGCATTGTCTCTGAACACTGAGGCTTAGAGAGAACCAGGAAGCCTGTTTGGCTATTTCAGGCGTGTTCCCTGATATATCCACCTACTGATCCAAAAAGCACAAGCTCAATGAGTGGAAAAGGGTAATACGCAAAGAGAGCAAAACAAGATATATATCCCACTATAAATTGCTTTATTTGATGTACGCAGTGGAATGTAAAATAGATCTTGTTTTTATTCCTACTTCACAGACAAATAAATTGGGACTTGATCAAATCTGTAGAACCAGTAAATGTCAGTTCCAGACTTGGAGACACCCTCTCCTGGGGCCATATTTTACATCCTTCCCATTTTATCAACCACATCATTTACTCCTGAAGTAAATTCATTCAGTATTCAACTAATATTTATGAAAGCCAACTATATTAAAAGCTCTCTGTTTGCCACTGCGAAGTAGAAGTAGGACCACACCATTATCGTGATGAAGCACTTCCACTTCGTAGATGCAAAATTGGAATTCAGAATCATCAAGGGTTTTAAATATGGTCCTAGGGATTGTTGGTGACAGTCAGGATACATAGTTGAGTCCAGGACTCATTAAACGGTATCCATTACTTCGTTGGCCTATTGGAATCTGAGCAAAACATACTTCTGAATTTCAAGGAAATGTGACTATAGTTTGAAAAGATAAACTGTTGTTGCTAATATCTCCAGGATACTGCTACACATAATACATTCTATTAATGTATGAGGGTAAAGATGAGAGACAAATACCTCAGCTAGAGGGATCGAGCGCACAGTTAAGGAGGGCATGAATTTGATTCAGAACTGAAGAATATTTGGGATTTCAATAAGTGGAAATTTCAGCTAGACACTCAGAGCAGAGGAAAGGGCACTGGCAAGAAGGTCTGCACAATCACTTTGATAACTGCAAGAGCTCGGTAAGCATTCGTGGAGGTAGAGAAGGAAATGAAGGGCTTCAGGTCTCGGTAACATCCAAAAGGAAAGTGAGATTAAGGTCATCAGTTACAATGGGGCATGTATGGCCTCACAGCATCAAGGATTAGTAAGCTGTAATTGTTTCTAGATACTTCCAGTAGTTCCAAGTTTCTCTCCAGCTGAACTTGAATATCTGCAGTATGGATTTTGTGGCTTTCACTTATGTCTTATTAGACCGACTTTTCTTTAACTTTTTAGTGCTTCTCCAGATACCTCCAACATATTTTCCATTTTCTTAAGGCTTTCTTACACATTTTTCCACTTCTGAGTACAGTTGAATAAAATATGAAGAAAGGATTTTTCACACAATTATCTTTCCCTCTATAGAAAAAGGAAGAGTCTTCTGACTGACTACGTCTTTCAGAGAAATTATATAGTCCCAAGTAGATTTCTTGCCTTTGAGAGGAAAAATGTGAATATGTTCACCAAATAAAATTAGAAATGGAGCTCGTTTTTCTGTTAACCTGCATAACGCTCTGTTTCCAAAATGCAAATGAAATGTACGTTTTTTAAATATGGGACTACTTTTGCCTACTATTTTTTGCCTGTTTTGATGCTCTTTTGCAAAACCAAAATTACTAGAATGAAAGTTCCTTGAAGGAAGGTGTTTAATCTACTTTGTTCACTGCTCTATCCTGTGGCCAAAAAGAAAAAAAAATGCCTTGTGCATGAGGACAAGTAATAATTAACTTGGTTGTTTTTTGTCCCAGTCTGCATTGTATTAATTGCTCTTTTGCTAAGTCTAAATCTGGTTGCATAATCAATAGTTCAGACAAGAGAAGATAATTGAATTAATTGAATTAGATAAGCCCAGTAGTCTCTCTAAGATTAAATAACAAAACTATCACTGTACCTCATTACAGGTATTTTTATATGACTGCAGTGTATTAATACGCTTGTTTGGATTATGATTATCAGTGATTCTGGGAGTCAATTAAATGTGGAAGCAAAATATGGTATTTGATGGCTGTACACGCCCTTTATTGTTTCAAATACACTTCAGCACCAGGCACATCATCCCGATTTTATGACAAGATGCAATAACAAGCCACCTGTGAAGATAAAATATATTTTTCCAAATTAATTTTTTTTCTAGGAAGCTTTATTTTGCATGTTTTCTTTGTTGCGTTATAATACTAATCACGGATGTCATATGTCAGGCATCATGAAGACAATTTCTTTAGGATGGAGTTTTACAAGGAAGACTGTATTCCAAAGAAAGGATTTATGTTGGTGGATAGTGATGAGCCAGACTGAGGACTCTGAATCATTTACATCAGGACTGGGATAAGAGAGGACGAGGAGAGAGTAATGCAATTAAATAATCAATCAGAACTAGCCTAGTTGCATATATAATAATCCAAAGAAATAATTTCTATTGTACTAAAATTTTTCAGGTAAAATCCATGTCCAATCAAATTAATAAGATAATAAATATAATTTCCTTAAATCAATGCATGCTTCTGATTAATAGTGATTACAAATCTAATGGTTTCAAAAATATTTACAATAAATTAACAGTAGCAGCAATATTTCCCCAACCTCTTTTCCTCCCCAGAAGTAAAGACTTCTGTTTCTGGTTTCAGTTTTTATGAAGGCTACCTCCATAAAAATGTGAGCAAAGAAGAGATCATTTTCTTTCTACTTCAGTGTCTGAAAATACCTTTTCCTTCCTTCCTTTCTTCTTCCCTCCTTCATTCCATTACTTTCTTCGCCCTTCTCAGCTCTTCAAAACTTACGGTTACTTGTCCATTGCCTTTTAGCATCTGGTATAGATGATAAGCAATCGGGTGCTCTTTTCATTAGTGGTACACTTGCTTTTCTTTTTTCAAAAAGGAGAAAGGTTTTGGGACTTTCTGTGTTAAGTATTCCGAAATTTTAAGAAAATATGTCTATGTTCTTTTTAAATGCCTTTTCCTGGATAATCATTTTTCAGATCTGAAGATTTATGTCTTTCTTCATTTCTACAAAATTATCTTCTATTATTTCTTTTATCTTCTTTTCTTCATCCCCCCTGTTCTCAATAAGATATTGAATCATTTTTATTTGTCCTTTTCTGTTTTTTTCATATTTTATGAGAATTATTCAAGTTTATTTTAATTATTAATTTCGGCAAGTACGTTTTTATTTTCTAAGTGGCCTTTCCTTGTTTTAAACTCGCATAGCATACTATTCTTTTTTAATGGTTGTAATAGGTTTTTGAATGTTTCTGCATAGATTATAACTTTTAAATTATTTACTTTTATAAATTAGGTCTGTGTTTTCTCAGAACAAGATTTTCCATTTATTTTTCTTGTTCTCCCTCTTTCAAGGGAGAAGAAGGGGAACACTTGCTGTGTTCCCTCTAGCGATCTCTGGTTGTCACTTCATGCTTTAGAAGGGCAATGATGCTGTTCACAGATTCCTCAAGCACTAAGGTAAGATAAAAACCATCGTCTTCATTAAAGACCCTAATTTTCCCTGAAGAGAAAACTCAATACTTTTGGAGAAAAATTACTTACTTTTGGGATAGTGTTTTCCCCATGATAAACACTGTTGCCTTTTACCCTCTATACTGCTTTGAGAGAGAAGATACTGTCGAGCTGTAGAATTAGTCCATAGAGCCCTTCAATTAATTTCCACTTTCTGCTCCCATTGTTTTCTCAAAACTTTCAGCATCTGCCCACTCTGACGTCACAGGCTGGCAGGGACTCTGGTGGGCTGACTCTCCCACTTTTAATGAGAGTAACTTTTTACCTGTTCCACCCATTTTCCAATTCATAGAAATTTGTTGAAAATTTTCCCTTTTTTTGTAAACTTTCTTTTCCTTTGCACTTCTACATTTATTTCTATTATTACTTTTACTTCCATTGGCTGTCAGTAGTGAAGCAAATATGTATGTCTAGTTCACCATATTGAATTCGACATTGGGAGTATGATATTTTAAATAAATCCTGTAAAAGAACTGTCTACAAATCTAAGAATCCTCTTCTAATAACTCTTCGTATTTACTTGTGAATCTTGATTTTCTTTTGTTTCCTAAACTAAATATTTTAGACACTTTTATATATGTAGTGTCAAAAATAATCTTTTAATATGGTGATAGAGAGGATCTACTGGGACTAATTGTATTTTTTAAGTTAGAATTGTTACAATATTATTTGGCATTTGTTTTGCTTATGGTAATGGTAGGCTAGTTTGCTACAGATCAACTCTCACACCAAAAATCACTATAAAAGAGATGTAAATTATTGTCTCATAGTATTTATGGTTTAGCACAGGTTAGCTGGGTTTTCTTCTCAGGGTCTTATGCGGAATTCAAGATCTTATTGGGCTGCAATCTCATCTGAAGCTTAAGGTCCTCTCCTAAGTGTGTTCAGGTTATTGTTCTTTGTGGGTACAGAACAGACCAAAGTTGCTGTTTGCTTTCTTACTGTTGACTGGGGTATATTCTAGGCTCCTAAAATATGCTCACAGTTTCTTGTGATGTGTCTCCCTTCATAGGCCCTCTCATGCCATAGAAGCTGGCTTTGTCTTCAAGGCCAGCAGAAGAGCACCTCTCTCACTTTAAGTTTCTCTGAATTTCTTTCGTATTTAATATCTAAACAGGCTTTAAAGAGCTATTAACAACAGGATTAGGTCAGACCCATGCTGACCTAATCATTGATTAACAGGGATGAATAGCCACAGACTCCCTTTTGATCAATTTAAAGTCAATCGATTGAGAGCCTTCATGACATCTGTAAAGTCCTTTTGCCATATAAAATAACATAATCTTGGGAGCTATATCCCATCATATTCATAGTTCCCTCATACTCAAGGGGAGAAAATTATACAGGGCGTATACACACAGGGGCTAGGAATCTTAGCAGCCATCTTAGAATTCTGTGTGCCACACCAGTAGACAAGATCAGATTATCAAAGAAGATAGAAGAAGAAAAGAGTCCCAGGAGATACAGATATTGAGGTTATCATACATAGATTTTTAAATAACAATGTTTTATATATTAAAAAAATTAGATGAGCATGGAAATTTTCAGCAGAGAACTAGAGATAGAATTGCCAAATTTAGTGAATAAAAATATAGAAATCCAAGTCAAATTGGAATTTCAGATAAACAGCAAATACTTTTTAAAATATGTCTCAAAATATTTGGGTTGTACTTATACTAATTATTATTTGTTGTTTCTGAAATTCAAGTTTAACTTTTTGGCAACACTAACTATAAATTATAAAAAAATAAAATGTTTGAACTCTAAAATAAAACAAATATAATTAAGGATTCAAGAGAGTCAAAGAACATCAGATTAGATACAACTGACAACAGGATTAGTGAGGTGGGAAGTAGGTCAGAGAGACATACACTGAAGCACCCAGGGGGAGAAAATGGAAAATTCAGAAAAGAACATAGGAAACACATGGGCCCTGGTAAAAAAAAAAAAAAAAAAAAAAAAAATGTCTAAAATATTTATTATAGTGGTTCCAGATGGAGAACAGGGAGAGAATAGGGGAACAGTATTATTTAAAGAGATAATGGCTGAGGATTTTCTAAAACTGACAAAAAACCTCAAGTCATAGCTTCATGCAACATTGAAATTCTCAAGCAGGGTGAATTCAAATAAGCCATACCTATTACACCAAGGAAAAATGCTGAACTATGAAGAGAAATATCTAATATAAGCAAGAGGGAAAAAAAGTCATGCTGCCTTTATAGTTGCAAAAATAATATTGTAATACTTTTAATGAACTTTCTGTATGAAACATTGGAAACTAGAAGTCAAAAAATGTGATTTTTAGATTACTCTTGGGATGCTGGGATAGCATTGCCAACCTATTCCCAGAAAAAAATATTCTTTTAAATAAATAAATAATGGAGATTAATCTTTAAACTGAAAGTGTCTAGAATTGAAAAGATTTTTTTTTTCCTATTTGCAGAAATTATAGCTGAAGAGCCAATTCAATTTTCTTACTTAAGAAAAAAAAGCAGCTGACAACCTCTTAAAAATATGAAGGCAAAATTAAAATGTTTCACTTAAACAAAAAGTCATAGTATTCATTACTAGCCAAACTACACTAAAGAGCTTTTCAGCAATAATGAAAATGTTTTGAGATATAAGCAGAAAGGTCGTTGGTTAATGAAAAGGATAGTATCTGGAGACATCTAAAAGAATACTTGCCATATAAAACAATATTAATAATACATTATGGGGTTTAAAATATAGAGAGAATAAAAACACGTGGCAACAATAGCATGAAAGATGGAGTGGAATAAAGAGTTAACATCTTGTAAGTTCCTTGCATTTTTGAGGAAGGTTTAAAGTCCTAATTTATATTAATAAATTACTAATTTATATAAATAAGAATATATATTGTAATTTTGAGAGAAGTCACCAAAAGAGAAGAAAAAGAATGTACTATATAATAGTAGGCTAATACAGAAGAATATAATAATGAGCTACTTCCAATCTAAAAGGAACAGGTAGGATAATATAAAACAGGTAGAACAAATGGAAAAAAATACTAGTAAAATAATCAATTTAAACTAAAATAGTTTAGACGTTACATTAAATAAAATTAGACAAAATCTTTGAATTAATAGACAAGAATTTGAAAATTGAATACTAAAACAAAATTTAACTATGAATATACTCTGCTGACAAAAGGTACATCTTTAATATAAGGATGAGAAGATTGAAGGTATTAATAGAATTATGGAACATGATAAGCTTAACCAAAAGAAAACTAGTAATATGAAAGAAAAGTACACTGAAGGACAAGACACATTGCTATAGATGAGAATGGACATTTTATAATAATAAAAAAGATAAAACAATAGAAAGAGATGACAAAAATAACTTTGTGAGCATCTGATAACATAAACTCAAAATGCATAAAGCAAACGACAGAACAAAAACAATAAATAGCTAAATATACAATTATAGTGGGAGAATTTAATGAAATTTTCTTAGTAACTAGGAGAATAAGCAAATGATGAATGGATAAATAAAACAAATTATGTCCATATAATGGAATGTTATTTGACAATAAAAAATAAATGAAGTAGTGATATATGTTATGTACAACATGGATGCCACTTGACAACATTATACTAAGTGAAAGAATTAAAATTCAGAGACACTCACACAAAATGATATCTTTATGGTTCCATTTATATGAAATGTCCAGCATAGGCAAATCTATAGAAATATAATAGAAAGCAGATTAGTGGTTGTCTGGGCTGGGAGATGAAGGTGGGGTACTAAAGAGAATGACTGGTAACAGGAATAAGGATTTCTTTTTAGAGTGATGTTAATGTTCCAGATTTAAGATGGTTGCACAATTATGTGACTATAATGAAAACCATTGAATGATACACTTTATGTAGAAAAATTAAATGGTATGTAAACTATTTCTTTATAAAAGCGTTAAAGTGAAATTTAAAACAGAATTTTAAAAATCTAATTTGATCTCATTCACTTGAAAATGGCATTAAAATTATTTTTGGTTCATTATATTCTAGAACAGTGGTTTTCAACCAGGAGTGATTTTTACCCCACAGGGAACGTTTGTAATGTCTGGAGACATATTTGATTATAAAAATAGGGGTGGAGTTGCTATTTGCATTAAGTGAGGCCAGAGATGCCGCTAAACAGCTTACAATGCAAAACACAGCCCCTAACAAAACCAAACCAAACCAAAACAAAACAAAACAAAAAAATTAATTGCCCTCATATGTCAATAGTACCAGGGTTGAGAAGCCCTGTTCTAGATACATTGATCCCTATTCCTATCTATGTCTTAAGCCCTTATGAATAGAACCTATCTTGGAATGTGAATGAAGCATAATGTGAATATTGCAAGCAACAAAATTTAACATTTTTAGAATTTACATTGTTCGGAATACAGCTTAATATCACTTAAATTCAAAGCAGAAAGCAATTTTTCCAATTTTGCAGTAAGTAAATTTAGATTGAAATGATTCTTTTTCCAAAGGGTCAAGATAAGCATAAAACTACAGAAATATCAGCTATCATTAGTTTTTACTCCTATACTAACTACTTTATGAATATATATATTTTTCTTCTAATACTTAAAAAATATTTTTAATCTCTCTAAAACTAATGCCCGACAATATGAAATACCATTTGTCTGCCAGCAAAATAAATCAGTAGTTTTTTTTTTTTTTAAAAGCAGTGTAAGTTGAAGTTTAATAACAATTATGCTGGAATTATTTTTACAGTAATGTCTTTTCAGTAATTGTATTTGATAAAAAGTAAAATAATTATATGATATAAAATTAATTAATATTTAGTTTATTTAGTAAGAAAAACGTAAGACAATCAGTAACCATTGTAGAAAAAAGAAAGAGATTTTAATACGTGAAAGACTTAAGAATCCTTTAATACATTAAAATGATTGATGTTAGTGTTCTTTGCTGAATCCATAAATAACATTTTTATTGGTTTTTAAAATAGGGTTAGCATAGAGTAAAATAAACTGCTAATTTAATAGTCATCTGCTCCACATGCATTTTACACACCACAGGACAGGAAAAGGAAGCTCAGAAATATTAAAATATAAGGACCAATGGTTTTGAAATTAGGGCTAGAATTAGTACTCAAACCCATGTGTCCTAAGATCTAGCCCATTGTACATCACATCCTTGCTGAAGGGCAAATTTTTATTTCATGTGTTGTTGGCAGGGAGAGGTGGATTTGCTACTACCATGTGGTAGTTCCTAAATTTATCTTGCATCTCTATACATTTTAAATTTAATTTAGAAAATAGAAGAGGGAGAGTGATGTCAGGAAGATGGTTGACTAGAGTGGCCTGGTGCTCATCCTCCCCACAAAAAGGTACCAAACAACAAACAAACAACTGTATTTCTACTGCAGTGACTGTGGAAGTATGCTAGAGAGCACTGGGGGAGTGGCAAAATCCCTGTGGAGCACAGAACCCCAAGATTAAACCATCAAGAGGGGAACAAATTACCCTACCTATGCTAAACTGCCTTCCCCACTACGATCAGCTCAGGGCCAAGAGGAACTACTTCTTACAGAAAAAAGTAAGCTGAAGACCCCAATGGTACCCATTACCACCACAGATGCTTATAGTATTGCTACAGGAGAATCCCAGAGTACTCACAGTCCCCAAATCCAGTTTAGTGATTTTCCTGGCATTCATGTGGTTTCATTCTCCAGAGTAGCAGCCTATGTTGGATGCCCCACCCACCCATGACCTAAGTTGGTACTGCACAGAACCATCTTGAAACCAGAATGACTGAAAGAGTGTGCCCTGCCCTGGGGTCCAGTAGCTACTGTGTCTCTCTATCCCTGAGGCCTCATTGTCATTCCACCATGTTCACATGGATGGCTGGAGCACCACAACCCCAGCTGCTTAAAGTCTAGGCCCAGAAAAAAGGCCAAGACCTTGGCATCTAAATCCATATGTCACCCCCCATCCAGGGAACAAATGAATCTATCAAGTGGGGAAAATGACACACAGCTGGCTGACCTGCCACACTTGTGCATACCTAGCCCAACAGCAAGGACAGCAGCAGCCCTAGCCCTTTCAGAGCCCACTGCAGAGCTTGCTGGCCCACCCTTCTTGTGTGAAACTAGTCTCACAGACAGGCTTGCGGCCCCACCCCCAGAAAAACTAAGTCACTGCTACGATAAACCCCTACAGCCTAGGCCACAGATAAAATTGCACACATTACTGATGAGAATTACAGGTGAAGAAACTGCAGAGAACCACCCAGAACTCATACCTAATTGACATTCTAGGACCCATCTACAGGAAAATTTCTCTCTGTACAAAAGCTAATCCATTAAATTGGATGTGCAGATATCAACATAGAAACACAAAAGCATGAAAAAGCAAGGAAACATGATACCCCAAAGGAGCACAATATTTCTCTCTCTAAGTAGCAACCCGAACAAAAGAATATTTATGATATGCCTAAAAAGGAATTCAAAATAATGATTTTAAGGGAACAAAGTGAGATACAAGAGAATACGGACAAACAATTCAATGAAATCAGAAAAATAATTTATAATCTGAATAAGAAATTTAACAAAGAGATGGATATCATAAAAGAACCAGATATCATGCAGTTGAAAAATTCAATTAGTGAAATAAAAAATACAATCGAGTGCTTCAACAATATACTATATCAAGTAGAAGAAAAACATTTCTGAACTTGAAGACAGGTCTTTTGAAATAACCCAGTAAGAGGGGAAATAAAGAAATAAGAATTAAAAAGAATGAAGAAAACCTACAGAACTTATGAGACACCATTAAGTGAGGAAATATTTACATTATAGGAATGCCAAAGGTAGGAGAGATGGAGAAAGGCAGAAAAATAGTTAAATAATAGCTTAAAACTTCCCAAGTCCTGGATGAGATATGGACATCCAGATTCAGGAATTTCTAAGGTCCCCAATGAGATTAAACAAAAAAAAAATCCTTTCTATTGCACAATATAATTAAATTACCAAAATTCAAAGACAAAATGAGAATTCTAAAAGCAGCAAAAGAAACAAGTCAAGTCACATATTAGGGAATTCCCATTAGACTGTTAGCAAATTATCAGCAGCAAGGAGAAAATGAGATGATACATTCAAAGTAATGACAAGGGAAAAAAAAAGTCAGCCAAGACTACTATACCCAGCAAGTCCATTCTTCAGAAAAAAGGAGAAATAAAATCTTCACAGACAAGCAAAATAAGAGGAAATCATCACCACTAGACCAGCCTTACAAAAATCACTCAAGGGACTGTTACGACTGGAAGCAAAAGGGCAATATTTACTATTATAGAAACATATAAAATTATAAAACTCACCAGCACAGGTAAATTTATAATCAAACTCAGAATACCCCAGTGTTGTCAAGGTGCTACGTAAATCTTTCAGTCTTCTAGTATGAAGGTTAATAGTCAAAGTAGTCAAAAACAACAACAGCTACAATTAGTGATTAAGGAACACATAATAAAGATATAACTTAAGGCAACAAAAATATCAATTGTTGGGAAGGGAAAGGAAAAAACGTAGAGAATTTTTATGTGACCAAAATCAAGATGTTATCATCTTAAAATTACCTATTATAACTACAAGTCTCTTTATGCTAGCCCCATGGTAGCCACACAGAAAAAAAATTGCAGCAGGTACACAAATAAGAAAGAGAAGGAAAGAAAGCTTTGCACCACGGAAAACCACCAAACCACAGAGGTAAACAATAAGAGAGAAAGAAAGAAACAAAGGATCTACAAAACAACCATACAGCAATTAACAAATGGCAGGAGTAAGTCCTTACCTATCAATGATAATCTTGAATGTAAATAGATTAAATTTTCCAATTAAAAGATATAAAGTGGCTGAAACGATAAAAAAAAGACCCAACTATATGCTGTCTACAAAAGACTTACTTCAGCATTAAAGGCAAACAGACTGAAAGTGAAGGGATGAAAAACATTATTCCATTTAAATGAAAACCAGAAGCAAACAGGAGTAGCCATAATTACATCACTTAAAATAGACTTCAAGTCAAAAACTGTAAAAAGAGACAAAGAAGGCTATTATATAATAATAATGGGATCAAGAAGAGGGTATGCCAGTGGTAAATATATATGTACCCAACACCAGAGCACCCAATATATAAAGCAAATATTATTAGATCTAAAGGGAGAGTTAGACTGCAATACAATAATAGTGTAAGAGACTTCAAAATCTTACTTTCAGCAGTGGACATATCATCTAGGAAGCAAATCAACACGGAAACCTTGGACTTAAACTACTCCATAGTTCAAATGAATCTAACATGCATTTATAGAACATTTCATGCAATAGCTACAGGATACATATTCCTCTCAACTGCACATGGCACCTTCTCTAACAATATGTTAGACCACAAAACAAGTCTTAACAATTCTTAACAAATTTAAAATAGAGATTGTATCAAATATCTTTTCTAATCACAATGGTATAAAACTAGAAATCAACAACAAGAAAAACTTCAGAAATTAAACAAGATGCTCCTTAATAACAAATGGGTTGAGGAATAAATTAAAAGGAAAATTCAAAAATTTATTGAGACAAATGAGAATGAAAACACATCATTCTAGGAAAATAGCTAACGCAGTTCCAAGAAGGAAGTTTATAGCAATAAACACCTACATTATAAAAGAAGAAAAATTTCTAATAAACATCCTATGGAGCACCTCAAGGAACTAGAAAAACAAGAACAATCTAAATCCAAAATTGGTAAAAGGAAGCAAATAATAAAGTTGAGAGCACAAATAAGTGAAATTGAGGCTAGAAAAACAATTCAAAAGATCAACAAAACACAAAGTTGGTTTTTTGAAAAGATAAACAAAATCCACAAATCTTTATTATGAGTTAATGAAAGAAGAATCAAATAAATCAAATCAGAGATGGAAAAGGAAACATAACTGATACTGCAGAAATACAAAAGATCATAAAAGACTATTAAGAACAACTATATACCAATAAATTTGATAATCTATAAGAAATGGAAAATTCTGGACACATACAACTTATTAAAATTAAATTGAAGAAGTAGAAAGTCTGAACAGGGCATTAATGATTGAAAAAACTGAAACAGCAATGAAAAGTCTTCTATCAAGGAAGAGCCTAGGATCTGCTGAATTCTACCAGACGTTTAAAGAACTAATACCAATTCTTCTCAAATTATTCCAGAAAATTGAAAGGATGGATTACTTCCAAACTCATTTTACAAAGCCCTGCTATCAAAAGCAGACAAGGATACAAGAAAACAAAAACAAAAAAGCTATAGGCCAATATCCCTGATGAACATACATGAAAAATCCTCAACAAAATAACAGCAAACTGAATTCAACAGCACATTAAAGTGATCATTCACTATGATCAAGTGGGATTCATCCTCTGGATGAAAGGATGGTTCAATATACACAAATCAATAATGTGACACATCACATTAATACAAAGACAAAAACAATATGATCAGTTAAACAGACACAGAAAAGGTATTTGACAAAATTCAGCATCCATTCATGATGTAAACAACAAATTAGGTATAGAAGGAATGTACCTCAACACAATAAAGTCCCTGTAT
>RJWJ010026392.1:0-23085 GCA_004363605.1 Indri indri | reverse complement strand
GTTTTCACTCTGCCTTGAGAGTTGTGTAAAAAAATTATATTAGGGTAAACAAATTATAGAGTCGTGGTCATAAAAATTAAGACCCACAAATATTTATTGAGTATATCCCTAAACTGGAATCTAAATTCCACAAGTACAGTGTAGAAGCTGACACAGATGTGTTAGAATTAAATATATTATATATCAGGGAAAAAACTCGGCCATCAAGATAGGTTCGCCAAATCAACCATGTTTTTAGTCTGTGTTTGTATACGACGTGGAAAAGTGAAGAATAAGATTTTATATCAACCAACATAAGGCACTTGGAGGTATTGTGGTAAAATCCACCCAGAATTACAGAAATTAAGCCATAATACATTCATGAAGGAAATACTGTTAATTCTTTTCTACTCAAAATCATTTTTTCTTTTTTATTCGACATTGCTATGTGTGTTTGTTTTTATTACTGTCTTCACTATTTAATGTTTTTATTGAGCAACTGCCATAAATATTACACTATACCATGAACTTGGAAAGATATAAAAATGAATAAGTTATGGTCCCTAACTCCATGGAGCTTACAGTCCAGTTGTTGAAATCACATCTATTAACATACATCTAAAATACATACATAGAGTGTTAATACATAGAGGTTTATAAATGGCAAGAAGCTATATAAAAATATGGCAGTTTCTTAAAAAAACACGTACTTACCATATGACCCAGCAATTGCACTCTAGGCCATTAATCCCAGAGAAATGAAAACTTATGTTCACACAAAGGCTTACACACAAGTGTTCATAGCACCTTTATTCTTACTAGCCCCAAACTGAAAACAACCCGAATGCCCTTCAATGGGCAAATGGTTAAACAAACTGTGGTATATCCATCCATACCATGGAATACTCTCAGCAGTACAAAAAAAAAAAAAAAAAAAAATGAACTACTGACACACACAATAACTTGTATAGATCTCAAGGGAATTACACTAAGTGAAAAAACCAACCTGAAAAATTACATATTACGTGATACATTTGTATGCCATTCTTGAAATGAGAAAACTTATGAAGATGGAGCACAGATTAGTGGTTGCCAGGTCTTTGTGACGGAGGGGTGGGAGGAGGGAGAGAGCCAGGTGGCTGTCGGCAGCATGATGGATCCTTGCGGTCAAACCATGTGTATCTTGACTGTGGTAGTGGTCACATGAATCTACAGACATGATACAATTACACAGAACTGGTTACACACACACAGCATAACTGTGTGCTTTCAAAACTGGTAAAATCTGAATAAAGGTGATGCATTGTCTCAATGTCAACTTCCTGGTTGTAATATTGCACTATAGCTAAGCAAGATGTTACTATTGAGGTAAACTCACTAAAGGTTACACAAGATTTCCCTGTATTATATCTTACAGTTATACCTTAACTGTATCTGAATCTATGATTATCTGAAAATAAAAAGTTTTTTAATGGTAAGAAATTTCAGAAAAGGGTACATATTACATCTAATTAAAGGAATCGAGAAAAGATTCATGGAGGAGGCAACACTTGAACTACACTTTAGAGCTTGACATAATCTAACTACTCTATGGTTTGTTAATAATATTTGTCATTTTTTAAAATTGAAATGAAAAAGTAGAATAAATCCACACAGTGGGAAATCACCTTGACAAATTCGTTTTGGAATGATCCCAATAAAACCTCTTTTCTAGAATCAGAATTAAACAAGAAACCAGCACATTATGTAGTTCTAATTTTCTAGTCATTTCAAAAACAAATTATTAAACTTACGATCAAGTACCCTATTTTTCAAAACAAGACTATAGTTTCATTACAATAACTGTCATAATAGCTACCATGTCTTGAGTTCCAAGAATGTGCTAAGTACTTTTTAAACATTCTCAGTTTTATCGCAACAATAATCATTGGAGTAAATATTAATAGTTTCTTTGTCATAAAGGTGAGCAAATTGAGGCCTAGAATATTTAAATCATCTATCTGGTTTAAGACACACAGTCAATGTAAAATCTGAGCTTACTTTTTAAAATCAATGTGTAAATAATAATAAAGCTATGTGTTCTGCATAATGCAAAAATAAAATTCATTTGACAACATTTATTAAGAGGCTTATACACAGAGCACTTTACTAAGTGCTATGGGAAGAAAGATAAAGGATAAAGAAGAGGAACTGTCTGTCTACCCTTTGGTACAATTAATAAATATCACAGTCATGTCTTCTTAACCTTCTCCAATGAAATCGTTACCACATAATGCCAAAATTGCACGTTATTTTTCAAAAGAAGTTACCATTTTATAAATACGATATTGTGTTATCTATTTCTCTATGTGCATAAAGTCTAAACTCTTGCTTGTATGTTCACTGTGATCCAAACTTTTATTTGTCAAATCCTTTGTAAAATCAACACGAATAAATTTTTAAATGCCATATTTCAAAGGTGAATTATATTCTTTTGGCTTTGCAAGATCCTTATACAGAATTGAGAGTACAGTTTTCATTATTGCTTAAACATCCAGACATCCTTCCTGACCCGGATGACGTTCCTCCCTTTATCTTTCTACAGCTAGAGGGTTCCACCTAGCGGCTCGACTGCAGAATATACTGAAACAAGAGAAATTAATTTTTTTTTTTACTGTAATAGACTTACAATTCATTAAAACAATCTTAATAGTAATCAGTTGAAAATTATCAATTACATGGAAGTTTTACTTTTTCATTCATTTCATAATTTGTTGAATATAGTTGAATCATTGACTGTAGATGGCATCTGCTTGACAATATGCTCATGAGGAATCTGAGTGTTACTAAATACGATGTCAGTAGGACTAAATTTTGAGGGCCATCTGTTCATAATTACTATATAGATTCCAGTGAGGCTTAGTAGGTAATAAAAGTACACTGCTCTTGGAAATAAGTGACAAAGACACATGTCATCTACTTCATCATTTTCTTAACTATCACATTTGCCTTTTTATGTTTAACAACACAGATATATTATACATCTAGACATGCACATACATCTGGATATGCATGTATATGTGTATATTTTTCTGAATACATGGAATTTGGGAAGTTAATTTTTAACAGAACACCGAGAGTCATTTAGTTTGAAACGTACTTATATCTTTACTTAAAATTGAACATTTTTCTCAATATTGTTTTTTCTCAAAGGGTTTTATTAAATGGAACAAAACAGTTTGTTCAAATTATTTAACACCATCAATTCATGTCAGTTTTTGTAACTTATTTTAGCCAAGTGCCTAAATTTTATCAGTCCATATGCCAATGTTATTCAGGTCAATAAAAGTCAAATTTTTCCTGCTAATATTGGTTTTCAGAGTGGCTGTTGTAACAATACAGAACTTGTGTGAGTAGCTGTCTACAATGAGGAAAGAGTAGCCAAAAGGCTCAGTAAAATCTTGACCTGAAGATGCTGTATGTCTTGGCACCAAGTCCTAACTTCACTATGGCCTAGATCATTTGAATGTTGTGTCTTTAATAGCTCAGTAATAATTTGCCAAAACCAAAATTACAAAGATGGCCAATACTATGCTTTTACTCTTCAGTTTTGTATCCAGGCAGTTAGCAATTCAGTGTCATACTAGAGTCAGCAAGGAGGCAGCTCCCAGGATATCTTTCCTATGATATCTTCCCATCTCAGCTCAGATGGGTCTAACAGGACCACCAGCCACGTGCAGACTATAAACATAGCAAGAAGGAAAGAAGAAGATCTGCAAGCATCTCACAATGGAGGGCCAAGACCCAGCTTTAGTTGCATAACTACAACTACACACTGACACCTGGACCTTATTCCCTTCAAGGATTTGCAGTTTGGGAAAGCTTTAGCTGCACAAACACTTCGCGATAAACCCACTTCAGTCAATAGTGTGGACTGGTCCTCTCTTCATTCCCTGCCATTCAATTGCACAATTATTTTACTACATGCTGACTGTTCTTAAATGAATTTGCATTCTAGCCTCACATTTTAAAAGAATTTATAATAATAAATTAACTAGTAACATTTTCCCCATCTTTCCTTTCTTCGTGGATTATCATATTATAATGTCAAGCAAATGGGTGATTTATTTATTTTTTATTGTTGTATATTGACATCGTCCGCAGTGCAATGTTAAATAAATATTGTTTGCTTTAACCTGTTTAGAACGAGTACATTACATGGAGCTCGCATAATTATCGTAGGTCACAGAAAACAGAATCTTCCTCACATTTTCCTCAGTAGTTGTTTGGAAATAAAAATAAAGCGAAATCTTAGTTTCTCACTGGACTTCCTTAACTGAGTTTCTATTCTTTCTCCATCACGAAGCAGTTGGAATTCTGCTGTCTCTGTCTTCTTAACCTATCATAATAAATATGATCATTTTTCACATTGCACTAAGAAAAAAACAATACTTTTCTGTACACAAAAAATGTAGGTGTTTTTTTTTTCTTTTCATATTTTCTTTTACTCCTTGTCCTGTACCTTGAAAGTAGAAATTTACTAAGATGAGAGAAGCTTAAGGAAATCAAAGAAGGGATTGCTTCAAATCGTACATATATGCATAGACATTTATATCAACAAGTCAAAACTGTGATGACAGAAATCTTCTAGAAAACAAATGAACGCAGGTTGAGACAGACGATCTGGCAGAAGCAAGGTGCTCATGTATGGAACAGAGCTAAGAAGGAAATACACGCATCGAGCAGACAGTTTAATGAGATCGGTCAGATCCGGGTGATTTGCAAGGCTTCTTCTGCAATTCTGTATCTCTAAGAATGGATGATACACAAAAAAACGTGTTCCGTTCTACTTGGTTTTTCTTAGATACCAGTTTTGGAAGTGATCCAGTCCCGGAAGGCAGTAACTCTAGTGTAAACACCAGGCTTGTTGGGTTTCGCGCATTCATCTCCCCAGCTCACTATTCCAGCAAGATACCAGATATCTCTAACATCCGCACTGACCAGTGGTCCTCCAGAGTCACCCTAAAGGAGAAGGGAGAGATTAGTAATTCATAATTCAATCCATTACAGAGAAATTTGCTATTTTTCTAACTTAAAAGTGTAATAAAAGGAGTGATTTTTTTAGTCTGCAGTGTGTTCAAACTCAGAAGTGGTTCTATCCATCTATGTCAGTTATCCAACTAATGGAAGAGCTCTAATACCTGGAAAATTGATTTAGCCTCAGGGTTCGGTACACTGAGATTGAAGGCCCCATCTCTTTGGGGAACAGTACTCTTAACTTATCTGAAACATCTGACAAAATAACTTCCTATATAAGTTACCTCTTTATTAATGTGACAAAACTCCAAAATAAAGGTGGGAGGTGCTGGTAAAAAAGTCTATTACTGATAAGAAGCGCAGAAATTAGAGTCAGACACCTGGGTTTCTATCTCAAGTTTGGCCCTTCCAAGCTGGCAGACCTTTCATTTACACATTTGTAAATGCTCCTAATTTGTAAATGCTCTGATAATTCCTCCGAAGATTATGTAAGACAGTGAATGTAAAGTGCTTAGTCTAACAAAAAGCATAATTTAGGGAATGTATATATAAAAAGATAAATTCTAATTGTTTATATCCTCCAAATAACAGAGGTCTGTTTCTTCATACGGGTCATACAAACAAGGTATTGACTGATCATTACTGGGCCTCTAGCTATTGATCACCCGTTTAAGTGCTCAGCACTCTATGAATCTCTTAACTAACATATTATCTCATTGATTCATATAATTCTTGCACAAAAACCCATAGAGTTAGATTTAATATTCTCCACTTAGCAATAAGGAAACTGAAACTCACAGAAATTAATTAAATTGCCTGAGATCACATGCTAATCAGTGGCACAACTTGAATTTGAATCCAAAGCTATCTAACTGAGAAGCCCATGCTTTTTACCCTGTATTACACTAAATTCCTTGAATTATGCAGTATATTAATAGGTAAAACCATTTACCTGGCATGCATCTTTTTTTCCTTTTAAGAAGCCAGCACATAACATTCTAGGAGTTATAGCACCATTGTAAGCTTGAGGTTCATTGCAAGTTTTAGTGTCTATGAGAGTCACCTGTACTTGCCGAAGGTGATTTTGACTGTTACCTAAAGGGAAAAAAGTCTTTATATTTGTAGATATACATATATTTTACAAAGCTGAAGAAATTCTTTTATAATCATTGGATAAGATAGTAATATAAAATCTTAGAATACATGTATTTTTAGATACAGTAATATTTGGGAAGAGAATTCTTTCCTAACTACTTTAAATGAAAGTTAGATGCCTAGGGAAGAAATTCAAGTTATTTAACTCCATTCTTAAGATTTGAAGGAAATTTTAGTAGGGGAGAATGGTGGCTTCATGATTCTCTGATCTTCACAATTGGATACATTAAAGATCTCTAATCTCTTAAGTGGCGAATTCCCTAATAAAAAGTTCAGTGGCTAGGAGACATATTTGCTCTTTCGGATACCTCATCAGCACTATTGTTACAGTACTAATGATGCACTTAATAGTAACCTAGGGAGGAAGGAATTCAGGTGTCTTCTAAACGACCTACTTCATCGGTAGGACCTGACTTGGCCTGAGTCCACATAACCAAACAACAAACATATTTCGGCATAATGGCATTTCATTCTTTAGACTCCATAGAATAACAAATTGGATTTGATTTGAATTTCTTTTCAGATGCTCACCATCATTTTGCAGTGCTCCAAATCCTGTCACAAACATCTCATCACCTGGGTGGAAGTCATAGGATGCATCAGGGAGACAAACTCTATGTACCGCATTTGTGTAGGAAACAGGGCTAGAAAGTTCTGCAAGTGAAATGTCATAGTCATGTGATGGGTATTTGTATTTTTCATGGACAATGATCCTCCGGAGACCTCTTTTCATTTTCACAGGCCTTAGTGTTACTCCAAAAGAAACAGTCCATCTGGCCGGGTCCTTGTATCTGGGGAGAAAAAAATGAAGAATAAATTCCAGTCTACCATGCTACCGATCAAATAATTTATATTAAATAATTTAGTCTATACGTATAGAGGATGCTTTTTGCTTTTTAAAGTTATAGTTTCTATGTATGGAAACAAACTCTTTCTAAGCTGAGAATCAGGCTCAGGGGTCAGATCAGGTGGCAAAGCCACTGTTTCCTAAGATATACATGCTACTCCTTAGGCCAATTCAACCACTCCATATCCTAGAAAATTTTCACATTTCTGGACACCAGTGACTCTAAGGGACATATGGAAATAAAATCCTTTACAGAATGAGAGAACTAAACATATTCTATGTGCCTCATGTCCCCTATTCAAAAATATATACCTATCTCTGAAAACCATAAAGGCCACACAATAATTTAACAAAGTAAAAAAATAATTTTACTACTCCATATTCTCCTGCTGTTGCCCATGGTCCTCCATTTCTTGTAATATTAATATAGCTATTTACCCTATTCAGTTGTACGATTTGCTACTTTCAAATTTCTTCATACTTAATTATCTTTCTTACCATGTAGAATTTCCCCCCTGGGCTCAAACCTACAACCTATACAGCCTCCATCTCTGATGGAGATTCTCGACAGAGAGATACAACGCTTCTCTTTGACATCAAGCTCAAAGTCCAGAAATGATTGTAAAATTCCTGCTTTCTTTGACAAACTATTGTGTATTTACCAATGAATAATTTATCTGCAAGTACTTTGATGCTGTTTTCATTTCCAGACTATAAAACCTCTTAGTAAAGTTTATGAGTTTCCCACTTCCTTCGTGATATACATATTATCTTTAATTTATGCTAAACTCACCCGTTTCAAAACTCATGAGGTATATCCTTTTTGCCAATACCCAACGCACTTTGTTAAGCCCCAGTCATTCACAAGGTTCAAGATTTACATTCTAGGGCCGGGCGCGGTGGCTCACGCCTGTAATCCCAGCACTCTGGGAGGCCGAGGCGGGTGGATCGCTCAAGGTCAGGAGTTCGAGACCAGCCTGAGCAAGAGCGAGACCCCGTCTCTACCAAAAAATAGAAAGAAATGATCTGGACAACTAAAAAAAAAAATATATATATATAGAAAAAATTAGCCGGGCATGGTGGCGCATGCCTGTAGTCCCAGCTACTAGGGAGGCTGAGGCAGGAGGATTGCTTGAGCCCAGGAGTTTGAGGTTGCTGTGAGCTAGGCTGATGCCACGGCACTCACTCTAGCCCGGGCAACAAAGCGAGACTCTGTCTCAAAAAAAAAAAAAAAAAAAAAAAAAGACTTACATTCTAAAGCAGTGAGCAGCACTCACAAGCCACGTGGCATTAATCAAAGTTGCTCCGCAGCGATGGATCCCGTCCCACTGCAGGCTGGCTTGCCATGGCCATTCACCCTCTTCTACCTCTGTGCCACCAACGATCCTGAGACTCTGTCCTGTAGGTTTACTCCTTCGTGTCCCACAGCCTGCCAAAAAGAGGGTGCATTCATTAGCAGTTGTTTTAAGCATCAAATTGTGTCACTAGGCCCAAAATTGTGTGTATTTTGTGCTTCAATAGTATCAAACACTTTCTCATGATCTTACTTTTCCATAAACTGTAATGTTTCATTCAGTTAACTCGTATTCATCTTGTAAGACTTAAATCGGTTGTTACCTCTTCTAGGATGTCTTCTCTAACAATTCCTCTGTCTCCAAACTGGATTAGTTATAGCTTTCTTGATGTTTTCATAATAATGACAATAATAACAAATATTCTCTCTCTCTCCCCGCCAAGTTGTATTCTCTCTTTCTCTCTCCTTCTCTCTCTCTCTCTCTACACACACACACACACACACACACACACACACACACACACACAAAATGCCACAATGAAGCATTATATCTAGGGTATCAAAATTGCCCCTGGTTGAGAACTGTTGTTTCACAGAATTATATGTTCATGCATTAGTCTCATGCATCTAATCCCATTAGGGTATCAGCTGCTTTAAGCAGGGATTATATCTTATCTATTTTGTATCCCTATTGCTTTACACACTACTAGCACATAGTAGGTTCCCAATAAATATTGGTGATAAGACTATATGCCATTTAGATAAGGGTATTATCTTTTGATTTTGGTGTTTAGTTAAGTTTATAAATTCACCAACATTCTGAGCTAGTGAGTAGCAAATTTTCTTCCATCTTTTAAGATAAATGTAATATAAAATAATTCTGTAACTCTAAAATTTATTCTCTAAATCATGGTGGGGTACTCTGCTGTAGGGGAAGGAAAGTACTAGGCCTAGAGTCAGCATTTTTAAAATGCAGGTAAAGATATTATCTAGATAGACCTTTAGTAATTTCATCAAAATATATCCCAACCCCATAATTGCCTGCAATTTCCATGACATGAGATTAATAACATCAAGAAGATTTTATTCAGGGTAAAGCGTCAATCAAGTTTCTGCATCTAGCTGAAAAAAATCAACATATAGATTACTTTTATATAATCTTTAGAAAATTTTTATGAGAGCATATTATAGACATCTGCGAACAGAACATTGATAAGTGAACATTTTTTGCCTCTTTTTTAACAATTGCACAACTCTTTTCCACTACACATCTGCAATAGGCACCTATATATCCACTCCAAAGTTCTCCCAATTTTGCTATTTTTCACTAATAAAGGGTGCCTCAGAAATAAGATAAAGCATTATGAACTTTGCACAAATAAATCAAATTTTATTTGTTCTTTCCCTATCATATCAACACAAAGTATGCCTAAATGAGCTAGAATGTTAACTTTTTACATTCAGGTAATGCCATTTTAATAAATATGTTAAACTTACAATTGTTCAGGTACTTGTCTGTTTCCGTCTTGTTGATTTCTGAAATACACAGACACAGTGAATAGAATAGGGTCAGCACATCAGAATTGCACTATGCCTCTGAGTATTTCAAATACTAAAAAGCTGCTTGATTCCATTATAAGATAATATCTCCAGCTTACAAAGAAAACAACATGGTTAGTTTATCATAGACATAGTTTGTTTGTTGTCTTGGGAAGGAGGGGATACATGAACAGTGTTCCTTAAACTTCAATGTGGGTAAAAGTCACACAGGGAGTATATTTATGATGGAAACTCCTGTTCCCCTTCCCAGCAATTCTAATTCAGTAGTTTTACTAGGAAGGCCAAGAATCTGAATTTTACACCAGGAAATAAGATACAGGTAGTTCACAGCCCCTCTGTAGGAAATACTGATCTAAACCATAGTATTAATTATCCAAATGCAATGATATTTTTATTGACCGTTATTTCAGATTATTTTACTAAGTTTATAAACATAGTCCCATTTGCATAACATATGTGGGTAGCATATCCAGAAACTAGTCCTCACTCACATTTAAAAACAATGCTATATCTTTCTAAGTCGTCTTTATGTTAGGTTTTAGAAAGACAGTCTGTCCTCAAACTGTCATTCAACTCCAGCCAATGATTCCTTAGCTTGTTGACTTCTCAACAGTCAGGCCTATGCAAACACTAACTCAACCAATAGATACATCAAACTCTAAACTCAAACTTTATGAATTTAGTAAATTTCCAGTGACCAAACTGTTCTCTTTGAACATGGCAGCTTGGATGTCCTTAATGCAAAAATATTAATCTGTTAATTTTTCTTTTAGTATTTAATAGCATGGATTTACTGGAAATCTGTATTCTAGAAAGTATTCTTTCTGACTTCATGTATTCTGGCTATTTGGGGGCAAAATGGCAAAAATAAGGAAGAATTGACCCTTTATTCTCAATTAACACTAAAAGAACCACCTCCATTCTCTCTATTTCAAATAACCTGTTCTTCTCTATTTCAAGCTCTTCCTAGGGAAAGTTCTGGCTTTGCATGTTGATACAACTGAGAAGGCTTTCTTCATGTAAGTGTGACTTGTACATCCACACTAGGTCCCACAATCATAATGGCCCTGTGCTTGGTAAAATGTTCTGCTGTTGCTGACTTGAAATTCTTAATAATTTTGTCTTGTAACTTGTGTTGTGAAAGTGAAGTCTAACAGGATAATGGAGCATGATGTGAGCAGCGGAGATACATACAATATGTGTTTCCACCATTTCTCACCACCCCATTTTCATATGTCATTCACAATCCCTATGAAATCAGAATTCCAGTGGACCCACAATGTGTGAGAGTTCCGCAAGACTCAAAGCAAATATAAGCCAAGTCTGTTACACCTTCCCTTGAGTGAGCAGGGGGGCTCTGACAGTCTCAGGAGGCCATGTCTTCTGTTTGAACCACAGATTGCTTAGAATCCAGTAAGAGGGCAATGGCATTCTAATAAACACAAATGGACAAAAGACCCCATCATATGCTTTCTTGCTCCTGTGACTTCCTATTAGCCAACAGCTTTTGCTGAAAATAATAACATAGAAGGAGAGAAATAGGGAAATCCAGAGCTCCTTTCTCTTTGAGTCCTTCCTCACTCCTCGGTAAGCTAAAGGTAGAGAACACTGGAAGAATGTGTCCATGTCAAGAAGGGAAATATTATAAAAAGAGTCAAGTTAGCCTTGTGTACTATTTCCATTGATCTTGCAAAAATGAAAAACGTGTGTTTGAGCTATGAAATATAGTTCAGTAAGTAGGGTGGCTGACCATCACTTTAGGCCTCCACTTAGATGTATCAGCTTTTATATTAGCACTTTATAGTCATCGCTTCTACTTGTCCCCTGTTCTCTAATGCCATATCCATTAGCTACATGTGGCTGGTGAGCTCTTGAAATACAGCTAGTCTAAATTGAAATATGCTATCAATATAAAATGTACACTAGATTTCAGAGCTTTAGTTCAAAACAACAATATAAAATATCTCATGAATAATTTTTACATTGACTACTTGTTGAAATAATACTTTGGATATATTGGGTTAAATAGACGAATTATTGGAATTAATTTCACATGCTTATTTTTACTTTTCTAATGTGACTACTAGAAAACGTAAGATAATGCTTGTGCCCACATAGCATTTTTATAGACCTGCACTGTTCTATAACATATGAATTGGCCCTTAACCAGACCTTTATTTCCACCGAGGATCTCATGTTTCTTACTTTCTAATAATAAGAACCTATCACCACTTATTTTGTCCTCTGCGGCCCCACAAACAACAACAACAAAAAACAACCACCACAACAAAAAAGCTATCTCAAAATTTTCACTTGTAGTTGTAAATATACCAAAAATAAATATAAGTAAATTATAAATTTTTCATTGGTAAATGATCTAGGGGAAGAAGCTATAACAAGTTATATTAATGACATTTGAAAGCTAATGTGTGGATGGCATGAACCTTTCCATATATCATACTCTCAGAACATAAAATGAAAGCAACAAGAAAAAGAAGAGGAATATACAAAGCCACTTTCTCCCTTCATAATTGGATTCTATAGCCAAAGTATAGGGCCCAATATAGAAGAACCTGTCCAAGAGTTAATGAAACTATACCTCCCATACAACAGTTTCAAAAATTAAAATACTTCATTAGGACCAATTTAGTTCCAAAGAAATATTCTATTGGTGGCAAGATCCCGGAGTTCAAGAATATTTTTTAAAAAATTTAAAAATAAGCTGTTCTATGTAAGAAGAATAAGCTAAATAAGGGAAATCAACTTACTTTTAATTTCAACTGATTCAGGATCTACTTTAGGGGGTCCTGCAGCATCTCGCAGCTTTTCATGTAGAACACGCTGAACAGTTTTATTTACTGTTTCAGGATCTTCAGTAGTGCGAAATTTACAAATCAGCAGCATATGAGCCAACACCCCATGTTTTTCTTGACTGTGGACAAAAAGGAAGGAAGGAAGGAAGAGAGGAAGGAAGGAAGGAAGGAAGGAAGGAAGGAAGGAAGGAAGGAAGGAAGGAAGGAAGGAAGGATGGAAGAGAGGAAGGAAGGATTGATTTATGGTACTATCACAATCAGTTTTTTTCTTTGTCATTTATTTGAAGCACACAAAAATAAATCTATAAACGCTTCCTTCTACATTTCTATTATTTACTACGTACAGAACCCCAAACTCAGCCTCCCTGGTAGTAATCTAGCATGTTCATGTGGTTTCCCTTACCACCAAAGGGTCTCACCAAGGACACAGCTATTACTATAAAAAGACATTTATCTTGTCAACCGCTCAAAATTACTAAATATAAAATGTGGTAAATATGAAATCGACTGTGCTTTTGGCTTTCAGGTTTCATCCCCATGACTCGAATCCAGTGATCTCTCCTAAGCAATCTTCAGGCTCTCCCAAACAACTCGTAATCCCAAGGATATTAGCAAGTTTGACCTTATGGGACTGTATTTTCAAGATAGAGTATTAATTAGCCTTAAACCTTAATTTTATGAATTGCTACCTTGGAATCACTCTGCCAGCTGTTTTACTCCCTCCTTTTCATAGTCAGTTTTCAAAGAATCTCACCACTCACTATATACTGCATCAACCCCTAGTCTCATAAACTGTAAAGGGAAATATAAATTAGTATCTTATTTTTAGAGGGCAGTTTTGTTTATCTGTTATAAATTCGAATATCCATCCTCTCTGACAGAGCATTTCCACTTCTAGAAATTAAATCTTCAAATGTACTCTCAAGTATGCAAGGAGTATAAACATGCTCATTATGTGTTTATAACAGGAAAATAAATAACAACCTAAGTGTGCATTAATAGGGCAAATCAACAGTGTCTAAATCAACACTGACATGTACTTGTAATGAAATACTATACAGCCAGCAAAAGAATGAAATAGATCTATATGTAGTCATTGGAAAGGTGCTCAAAATAAATTAGAAGATGTGTTATTTGTGAGAGTGGAATTATTGGACAGGAGGCTTTCTCATTGTATTCTACATAATACTGTGTTATTTGAATTTTGTATAGTTTTGCATTGCTTTTGTACTCTGGAAAAAATAGGGCTTTAAAGACATTATTATGTATCTCAAACCGTTTCACTGCTTCAACAACCCAATACCATCAATTATTTACTATTCTTTCTCTTAAACTAGTCCTATACTTGCTGGCTGATAAAAATAAAAGCAAATGAAACCCTCTCTTGACCTTGCTATTCTATTCATCTCTCACCTTATCACAGAAAACCTTCTTGAAATGACAAATTACTCTCTACCTCATACTTTCTTACAGTCTGTTTCTCTCCTTCATTTCCAGAGTTGTTGCTCTGCTCAGACACCAATGACCTTCTGGTTGACATACCAATGGATTCTTTCCAGTATTTACGTTACTTGGTAGGGAGTATTGGTCAATGCTGGCCACTCCCTTCTAGAAACTCCTTGTCTTTAGCGCAAGTATTGCCTCGCTCATGATTTCTCTTTTTTCCTGCTCCTTTCCTGTTTCTAAGGTCCCTGTTTTTCTTCCAGCCCCTTAAATATTCTTGTTCTTCAAACTTTCTTCATCATTCTTTTTTTTTCACCTTGCATTACCCTTTTCCTGAGAAATTTACACCCATGCTTTCCAAAATTTTGATTCGATGATGAGCCTATTTATATCTTGCACTCATTTCCCTTTTCCTCCACCAAGTCACATTCATTTTACAGTCCTCTAGTATCTTAGCTCAACCTCTCTAAAACTGACTTCATCTTTCCAATAGACTTGCTTTCTTACTGTTACAGCAACAGAACAAAGAATAGTCAGTAGCAGTAGGAAGACCGCTAGGACGAAGAGGTAAACAAATTACAAAGTGATCTGGAAAATAGAATCGGTAGAACTTAGTTATTCTTAAAGTATGAGGGGGCCCAGAAAAGGGAGAAGTATATGATGACTTCCAGGTTTCTCATTAATGTGACTGAACTCCCTCGAGTTAGGGAATTTTCCCTGGAACTTCCATGTGGAGATGTGCACGGGCAGGCGTATAATTAGAGAAATTGAGAAAATAATCCAGCCTGGAGATAGAAACCTGGATTTCGATAGCGCATGAAGCCACGTGCGTGGAGGAGGTCCCCTTGAGAGAGTGGAAATTTAAGGATGGAAGAAGTAGATGTAATCCAAGAAAGGATGCTATCTCAAACATCAGAGAATACAGAATTTTCAGGAGAAAGTGATCAAAGTAATGCCTCAGATATCAGCCAAATAACAGACTGGGAAGTAACTTTCAGAGTTGTGTCTTTAGAATAATATTGGTAACGGTTCTTGTCTTTTTGAAAAATACAAATAATTTGTATTAAGACAATATGTTATGTAAAATCCTTATGTAGTATTTTGCTTAAAATGTTAAGTTCTGAACCTATTTATTAATGGCTGATTAACAGAGGAGGTCTCCTTAGCTAAATATTTGGAACATAAAGAGGTAGTATAGAAGAAAGTAAAGAAAATTGGCTGGCCGAAGTGGCTCACGCCTGTAATCCTAGCATTCTGGGAGGCAGAGGCAGGAGGATCCCTTGAATTCAGGAGTTCGAGACCAGGCTGAGCAACAGCAAGATTCCATCTCTATTGAAAAATAGAAAAATTAGCCAGGCATCATGGTGCACAGCTGTAGTCCCAGCTACTCAGGAGGCCGAGGCAGAAGGATTGCTTGAACTCAGGAGTTTGAGGCTGCAGTGAGCTAGGATGCTGCCACTGCACACTAGCCTGGGCAACAGAGCAAGACTCTGTCTCAAAAAAAAAAAAAAAAGAAGAAGAAGAAAAAGAAGAAAGTAAAGAAAATTGATGAGGAGAACCAAGGGCTGAAGACAAACCTCATCTACCACATTATTTTATATAGGGCACTATTTACTATTAAACCCAGGATGTGTGTTAGTTCCTTATTTGTACTGGATAGACTTTCCCCACAACAATTTTATAGCCTAGGCACTAATTATACTTCTGTCCCTAGCAGTCATCTTGCAAATGCTTACTTTTGGATTTAAAGAATGAATAAGGGACTTTGTAACCTGTGACTTACACAGAACATGTGTCAAATAAGTGTTTACTGAATTGAATTACATCATGTCATTAACACATGCATCAAAACATGCTTATTGCTGACCAGGTTAACAGCTTCAGCTTTAAATTAGATCCAGAGGTCAGCATTTTAGATTTACATACCTGAACTTGATAACATGAGACTTGACAAATTCTCTCCTTAATGGAGATTTATAAAATGCATTTTTCACCTGTTTGAAAAACAATGAAAATATGTCAGCAAGAACAACTCTCTGAAATTCCTCCAGTTAATTCAAAGCTCTATGGAAAGTGAAAAAACAGAACAAAAAACGTTGACCAACACTTCACAATGTGCTGAACTTGAGGAAGATGAAGGAATCGTTTTTGGTATTCTCAGGGATTTCCGCTGAATTCTGTCTTAGGAATGACAAGAGCTAGGGAACCACAGTGGGGCCGGAAGAAATATCTGCTGTTCTACTCTAAGAAAGAGACCAAAGGGAATGAACATGCTACGTCTTGAAAAGTAAGAGTGAGCACTTATGCCCTGAGATAAGGACTTTTACTACATGTAGACAGAGGAGAGGAAATAATTCTGCCAAGTGACAGCAGGATCAGAGAAATGAGCTCAGGGCTCATGGTTTCCAATCCTAGTGAAAAAGTTGCCAAGTGTCCCGGCATACTGTGTACCCAGTTCAGCACTTAAAATGCTCTTAGAGCCATGTGAACTGGGATACTTAGCCTTACACACCTATAAGTGTTACTTTGATAAAGTGAAAGAAGGTATTTTGTAAAGCTATTTCTTACTATAATGAAATAAGAATAAGAATTCTAGCCAACTTAATGTCTTAAATTAGGAGTTTAAGTAAGGAAACACTTCAGGTGTAGATATTTACCAAACAGTTGCTACAAGCTGGACTGATTAACAGAAGCAATGAGCCTTTTTATTCTTTCTTATGTTTTATTGACTCCTGAGTTTTTATATCCAAGGGTGATGTCTACAATTATGAGACAAATCAGCGCAGTTCAAGTAAGTCCTCTAAATAGGATGACAGTATTCACGGGGCAATTTTTATTTAAAGGTTTGTTTTTATCAAGTAATTTAAAAACTGTTATTAATTGTAAAGGTATTAAAGGGTCCCATCTATATTCCTTTAGATTTAAACTCAGACTTCACTATTTTAAATAAATAAAATTTATTTGGGTGAATGGAGCCATACACAATGGCTCATGCCTGTTATCCCAGCTACTCAGGAGGCTGAGGAAGGAAGATCGCTTAAGCCCAGAAGTTCAAGGCTGCCATGAGCTATGATCATGTCACTGTACTTTAGCCTAGGTGACAGAGTGAGACCCCATCTCAAAAAAATACATATATATATAAATATATTCACCAAATATATATAGATATACAGATATATTGGTAAATGGTACAAAGAACTAGGAAAATAATTGTATGTTTTCTTGACCTTTTTGGCTCCATTTCCTTTCCTTTATTTTGTGTATCTATTTACCCTTAGGGAAGGGCTTCTTCATGTATTTCCCTGACTTGGTGTTTGCAAGTACGAATGTAACCAGGATTTGATCTCTGCCTCAGCCAGGTGACCAGATCTTCAGGCTTCCATTCTACTAGGCAATTTCTGGGAACAGAGGGATGGGGGTGAGGGGGTGCTTCCACTTAGTTATTATCCAGGATATTGGAACTGGAAGATGATTTGGAAATTATCTAATCTAATACTTTAATTTTCATATAAGGAAATTTCTCTAGAATGATAAAATGATGTGCCAAATGATACACCCTTAGCTAGTGGATGGTACTAGAACTAAGTGTTCCTCCCAACTCTTAGCTCAGTGTTATTTACAGCACATTATACCACTAATTACCTCACAAACTATCAAAAAAAGTTAAATTATTCTTTAAGTAATCAGACAGTGATGACAAGTCATCACTCACGCCCATGCTCTTTTGGCCTATACTGCTAATTTTTCCAGTTTCTTAAACATTTGATTCATCTCTTAGGACGAATGTTGTGATGCCATAAAGATAGAGATGAGTATCCATGAATTTCTATAGACTTTTGTACCAAAAGCTGGTTGAAGGTTAGATAATATTTTAAAAACCGAAATGCTATGTAGGTATGTGTCTGAATAGTTTCAATTTTGGCAATCTTTTGCTCAGGGTCTCTTGTTTAGGACGTCTAGGACACAACAAACACATGTTGGGTCACCTCCATAGTTCCAAAACTTCTGGACCCTGCTGATCAAGAGTGTGGCACTAGCTAAGCAAGACTCAGTAGGAGGGACACAGATGAATGGCTAAAGTGCCTTCATTCAGCCTTGCAAGGCATAGTCTTCTAAGCCATGTATTGTCAGTTTTGTTTTACATCCCTTAGATAGGGCCTTGTCCCATTTTGCAAAGATACACAAGGATAAGTTGGATGGATGTTTTAGATGCTAGGATGCTAAAAAATATGGTAAAAAGTGACAGCAAATGCCCTGGAAGTGGAGGGAAAATTGCTTACCATTGATTCAAGTCTGTGGCTCATTTCTGTAAAATTTTTAGAAGCTTCTCTTCCAAAGTCAGCATACAGTTTGTCACTTGTGAATGACAATGTGCTATAGTAATTATAGGTCTTCCTTTGATCTACAAGGAAAGGGACAAAAATTTCATCATAATTTTTATCAGATATGTGTAAAGCATTATTATTTCTGTATTTGGTGGTTGCTAGAAATATTGAGACAAGAAGGAATACTCCCAGCCCAGGTCATCATCTTCATCATCCTGACCCAGGCTTCATAGCTACCTCAAGATAAAGGACAACAACATTCATTATCATGTAATTTAGGGTATAAAATCTCTGAGAAATGCCTGGTGTTCCTGCAGCATTGCTCAAATACTGCAGTGGAGCTGTGGGCTGATTACTCATGTGTTATCCATTCCTGAACAAGCCACAGGGATAGCAGCTCACGCTACCTGAGCACGCAAACAGGGACGGATTCAGAAGCTTCCCAAGGGTGACTGCATTTTTATACTCCAAAAGTAAATTTCCCTCTTCGGTCAACTACACATCGATTCTGGCCACCAGGATTCTAGTATGAGAAAATTTATTTTGGCTAAAGAGGGAGATGAAGGTAGAAATTAAAATGCTAGGGATTCAGTAAGTAGAAGTTTCAGGCGCTAGAGCTGCCACCTGGCATAAATTCCAGGGACACTATGTCATTTCACCAGGCTTCCCTGTTACTGCATTTATTTTTTCCACCAACCTCAGGGGTTGGCTTGTCTGGTCCTTAGCCACCGTCTCCACTCTCTGCATTCAGTTTCAGCAACCCACAGTTTTGGCCTGCTGAAGAGTTAGTGCTATATACTTCTATCCTCTACCCTCCTGTTCTTGAAACAAGAACTGAGCCATCAGAAGAGTCACTTATTCATTCAACAGATATTAATGCTACTTTTCTGGCAGTGACGCTGTGCCAATCATTGGGAATACACTGGTGATCAAAACAGTTGTGCGCGGTTATTACAGGAAAATGGAGCATGGCTCATCCAATCTTAATCTCTCTACCTTCTCATTCTTTCCCTCTTCACCTAAACCCCGGAGGAAAAGGAAACACTGAGCACCAGAGTCCCAGGTATATTCACATAGCTCCTTTAAATCGCAGTAGCCCTATGGGAAGGCAGTATTATCCACATTTAACAGACTACATTCTCAGAAATGCAAATAACTTGGCTAACCCCAACATGGCATAGCCCGAAAAAAGAGAGTTGAGCTTCCAGCCAAGGCCTAACTTCCAAAGTACAGACTTATTTTACATATTGCTTCTTGGGATGGGGGAAAAAACACACACACACACACAAAAAATCCCAAAGCCCACTGATTGAAGCTACAGGAGAAGTCTTTTGTTATATAAAAGGTATGCAAAAAATTACTGGTAAATTTCAAAAGAGCACTGTGGACATCCAGAGGATTTGGTGGGAAAAGAGGAAAGTTACTGTCAGACTCTAACAAGGCCTAGGGAGGGGCTGGTGATGAATGAAAGAGATGGGTGGCAGCCTGGAGACACTGAAAGTTCAAGGGTAACCTGAGAAGTAGGGACCTAGGTGAGGAACTAGGGAGGTTTTGCCCTTCTTCCATCTTTTCTCACCTCCCTTGCCCCGAACGGCCAGGGTGACATAAAATGCAGACAGGTCCCTGGCAATATATAACATTTCAAATAAGGTTTTAAATGTATTGAAATATTGAAAAATAACTCATAACTATCTTTGTAAATGACTGTTCTAGCACATTTGCATTTTTAACATCTATCTAATGGTTAACTACGACTCTCTGTATGGTTGCATCCACTGTTATAGAATGCCACTTCTCAAATTTAATGTGCAAATGAATGACCTGGGAAGCCTGTTCAAATGTAGATTCTGTTACATTAGGTCTCAATGTGGACCCAAGATTTTGCATTTCTAACAAGTTCCCAGGTGATGCTGATGCTGTTGGTATCTAATCACATGGTGACTAGGAAAGTTCTAGAGAGGAGGATAATAGACACCTTTATACCTTTAGACCTGGTTTTTCAAATTATTATATCGATTCTTTTGAAATTGCCATCGGTATAGGTCAGAAATGGTCAAATATTGGCAATTTCATATAGTTCAACCGGATCAACAACTTATGATTTATACTCAATATTTTACTTTGCTCTATAAACTTAAACAGGCCACTAAGTGTTGAAACATATTCCCAGCTTCCAGAAATATATGGTATATATAGTTATTGAAAAATATTGTTGGAGATATTAACAGAAAAGTAAAATAAATAAGGATGAATGTGAGTTTGTTGACAATTTTCCCACAGGTTTGTGATTCTATAACCTGCAATGATGTTGCTCATACCAGATTCACCTTCTGACATCCAAATCACAGAGGGGCAGAAATGCACCCCCAAGGCCCTAGACACAAACTACACATAGAATTCTGTGCTATCCCAGGCTTTATGAAATGAGAGTCAAAATGATGTTTTGGCCAAATCCAATTACCTTCATCTGTATCTATCTCTGTGGCAGATGTGTTTGGTTATTTTGGCACGCTGACTCCTAATTGCTCATGTGCTTCTTACCTCCCCAAAACAGAGGGCAGGTCACAAATGTAAGACAGAAACACACATCACAGCAATCGCTGTTTGTTCAGGTGTGAGGTGTAGGCAGTAGAAGTTGTGTGTTCCTTATTACTCAACTGGTCCTCACAACAGGATCCAAGAACAGGTTACTGGAAAAATCCTGTCAGGTTTTCGCTGTACACATATGAGTAAGATGTATGAACTTTACAAAACTTGGCTTGGGAAGAGGCAAAGGAAAAATAGGCAGGAACATTTTCTTTCACTGAGATCATCAGACCCCTAGCAATATTAGGAATTCCTTGTGAAGTCAGACAAGCCAAAGTATGCCCCAAGAAAATATCATAAGTATGACTCATTCATTTATATCATCCAGTATTCAATAAACATTGGAGAATATCTTCTGATTATTGTTCAACTTCATAAATGATTAGCTTTATTCCTTATATATGAAATGTCTGAAAGGAAAATATGAAATATATATAAAAAGAATTACTGTAAACTATTTTACATTGACATAATTTGCATAATAAAATTGCAAAAGTATATTATTTTCTATCTTTAACTCAAATAAAGCTTTTAATAAACAACAACAACAAAAAAAAATCTGATAGGTGCCAGAATTCTGCTAAGTTCTGGAAATACAGAAGTGAGTAAAACATAGTCCTAGGCAGCCATAATGATGCTTAAAACATAATGGGACTCAATATACTCAACAACCGTATAAATGTAAAGTTATTTCAGCAATTCCTTTTTATTAAAAACATACTCCAGAAAAATCTGTTATCAAAATGCAGATACCCCAAATTTAAAGATCAGCATGTGAGCTAATTCTACCCCCCCCCAAAAAAATCTTTACTTTAAATAGTTTTTTAAAACTACCCAAGAATAATCCACCTTGCTTTGGAAATTGAGATTGAACTTTTAAGGAGAGTGGAGGGTGATAATCAGTTTATGGATCACCCTTTCTCTTTACAGGAAAGCAACTTCAGCAAATTCCCAATTAAATTAGAATCAAGTGATTCGTTTCTATGGTTACAGGGCCTTGAACATCAAAATATAATCTAGTCACAGAGGGAGATATTAAACTAGCAGGTCGTGGTTGAGTCAACTAATTAAAGAGGGAGGCTGCATAGAAGGAAACTTCAGAAGCTTTGTTATACCCTAGAAGAACAGTCCTGAAGTACCCTGGAGACCTTTCTAATAACATAGCAACTAGCAATTCATCTAGCAGTGAAGTACCTGATAACCTCAGAGTGAACCTTGTTATAATTAACCTCCTCAGCATATCCTATCCTCTTTAATCCCTGACAACGTATCCAGAGATGAGCTTTAAATAACAGAAACAGGCACTTATTCAATAATATGTCACCGTGAGCATTTTTCTAACTTACCAGTACAGAAGAGAGCCTAGTTCTCTGTGACCCTTGATTGTGTAATTGATTTATGGGAATGTCAGGATTTCAATGAGTTGGCATTATTTTAAATCAAGGTGATTGCCCTGCGACCTCGAACAACTCAAGACATTAGGTTCTAGCTATCCTATGGTTTTCTCCTATTTACTGCTTGATTATTGCTTATTAATGAATATGAAAACTAGCATGCTGTTATTCCCAGCAGAAAGCAATGCAACATCAAAGACAGAAGAAAGAATCCTCCTTGGCTTATTAAATAAGATTAAATAAGAAATTAAATAAGGACTAAATAAGAGACAAAGCAGGCAAAGAGTTCTTTGTACCAGCTATGCAAATGAATCATAGTGATGAATAAACAAGTCGGAAGCAAATCAAAACAGGAAGGTACAGCAGGAAGCATATTTGCAGTAAACTGCAGGACACCAGAGCAGCTCATACTTACTGTATCTCACATAATGAACAATGAGTCCAATGCACACTGCCAAGACAATCAGGGATATAAAGGTGATGAGGCCAATAACCCAGGGCTCCAAACACACTCTTCTCCTATCCCTCACCACAGCTGGCCTACGGAAGAAAGTAAATAGATGGATTATATCAGCGCTCACACGACATCCACTCTATAGGCAAAACAGATATTTCTGGGGAATAAACATTCACTTAGATGGTAGTGTACTATCTTGATTTGCAACGCACCCTG
>RJWJ010026391.1:0-23046 GCA_004363605.1 Indri indri | reverse complement strand
TTTTTTCTGATAGTGGATAAGAGATGTTCTTTTATCTCCAAACAATACAGAGAATAAGGTATTTTCTCCTTTCAAAAGACTTCATTGAATTATTTCCTTTTCATTTCTTTTCTTTGTAAATAAATACAAATACCAAGAATAGGGCAAAATTAACCAATAGGACTATGAATACAAATACGTACATTCTTAAGTATGTGATTCTTGACCACAAGTGCAAAGTTCTCAAAACAAAGCACACTTTTTACTGAGTACTATTACTTGAGGCTTTTAAAAAAGGGAAAAATGGAGATTCTGCCAATGCAAGATGTGGAGAAGGTATGATAGCAGAACACCCTCAGAAGTGTCTAAAATAAACCCTTGGTGATGGTTTTAAAGTTTTCTAATACCAAAAACATGGCACACATTGCCAGGAAACACATAGGTTCTCTGCAATGATTTATGACAAATTAATGAGAAATACAGAAGCTTACAGAAAGTGCAGGCTACAAGGAATGGAAAATTAGAAATTTTAAAACATGAAATGGGATATCTTCTCAATTATAAAAAAAAGTAATGAAATCAGAATTAGTCAAACCAGTTTATGTTTTGCCTTTTCAGATTTAACCAGAACATACTAGTTATTACCTGGGAAAACGTACCATAAGGACGATGTCTCATTTTCGGAGTCACTGTAAACTTTCCAGGAATTCTAGCCAATCATTCTGTAAAACATTTCCTGCTTCTGGTATACTCACCACTGTAATACATGTTGTCAGAAATGAAAACAGACTTAATTCTTGCCTGTGAGAAACACCATCTATTTCAGTTGAGGATAAGATTATGTCTAAAGTGACCTAAAAAGACCCACAATAGTATATCTGAACTCAGGGGTTGAGCAGATGCTCTCACAAGGTGTGAGCTCTCACAAGCCCTGGCAGCACCATCTGATGGGAAGGAGGGAGAAGCTGATAATGGACAGAGTACGAAAGACTTATGAGCCTCCAGGATTCCTCTTAATCAAGGAAGTCACTAAACTGATCCAGATGGTCAAAGAGAAGAGACAACTTAACCTTTATTTAAGGCTAATCTAATAATAGAACACAAAAGGCATTTGGTGGGTAAGCCCTAAAAAAATCGGGAAGTCTAGAGAGCAGATAACCTAAGCAAGGTAATAGGTCTATGATTGTGGACGGTTAGAATATCAGAACAAGACTCAAATTAATTCTTAGGAGTTTGAGGAATGAAGTAGAAAAGATGGCAAAAGCCACAGTAAGTAGCAGAGATAAAAAGCAGCCCTGACAACTTTCAGCTAATATCTGGCTGGGCCCTAATACCAAGGCCATGGTCTTCTCCTGCTAAATATAAACAATCTTACATGAAGTCACTCAGTGATACTGATAGAATGAGAATAAAGTGAGACCCCATTTAGGTCATGTGTGAACACAGAAAGCAATTTTTAAAAATAGTGTAAATAGATAAACAAACAAACAAAAATTTCCCACCTCAGCAGTGACTGCTGCTTCCTTTCTACTTATGGCTTTAGCCCTGCACAACTCCTACAAATTCCTGGATAAAAATCTGCCAGTGCCTGCAAACACTGCCCAGGGCCTGAGGACTGGCCTGCCTGGCCCACCACCGTCACTGCCAGTACCTATGCACCCTGCCTAGGAACCCAAGGACCGGCCCACCCAACACCCCCTGCTGCCACTTCCAGGGCCTGTATGCACTGCCCAGGTACCCAAAGACTGACCTATCCATCCCCCCACGTCATCACTGGTACATTTGCACCCCACCAAGGGGTTCAAGGAGCAGCCTGCCAGGGCTCACTGCCACTACTGTGGAGTATGCACATCCTGTCTTGGGCCCCAAGGACCAGTTAGTTCAGGACCTACCACCACCACAGCCAGTGCCTACCTGTGCCACCCAGGATCTGAGGACCAATGAACCCAGTGCCACAGTCCCCAGAAAAGCCTAACCACAGCCTAAGCCACAGAGTAACTCATAGAAACCACTGATGTTGATTATAGCCAAAGAAATCATACAGAGACTACACTTTGTCAAACACCCAGAACCAAAACCAAAGTACCCTACCCAACAGACACTGTAGGTATATCTACAGGGAAAAGCTTTTTTCTCCAAAAACTACTCCGTAAAACTGGAAGCAGCAACTGTTAAATGAGATACACATATATTAACATAAGGGTACAAGAAACATAAAGATCAAGGAAAGACAACACCCCAAAAGAAACATAATAATTCTCCAGCAACAGAGTACCAAAAAAAAGGAAAAGAAAAAGAAAGAAAATCTAAGGAATACCTGAAAAAATTTCAAAATAATGATTTTAAGGAAACTCAATGAGATGAAAGAGTAGACAGATAGACAATACAAAGATATTAGGAAAACAATTTTATGATCTGAATGAGTTCAGCAAAGAGGCATCATAAAAACAACCAAACATAAATCCCAGAATTGAAGAATTCAATGAAAGAAATAAAAAATACAATTAAGAATTTCTGAATTTGAGATGGGCCTTTTGAAATAACATAGTCAGACAAAATAAATAAATACAAGGAAATCAAGAAAGCCTGTGTCATATACGAAATATGATCGAGTGAAAAAATATTCAAAATTTGAGAGTTCCAAATAAAAAAGAAATATAAAAAGGCATAGAATACCTATTTAATGAAATGATAGTTGAAGACTTCCAGAGTCTTAGAAGTCTTATTCTTTTATTTTCTTTCTAGTGATGTATGATAACAGCACCAGCTTTCATAAGCATCACTGGAAAGCTTGCTGATTTATGTGAAAAGGCAGCCATAAAATTCAGACTTCAGATAAATCTTGGAATCTATATTTTTGAAACTACATTTAAGTGTTATGCAAGTCAGTTGTACTAGGAAGGTTGTTTTGGAAAAGAAATGTATGCAGATGACCTTGGAAGAGATATAGACATACACATGCAGAAAGCTCAATAACCCCCAAATAGGCTAAACCCAAAAATGTCCTCTCTGATGTATATTATAGTCAAACTATGAAAAGTCAAAGAGAGAATTTTAAAAACAGCAAGAGAAAAGCATCAAGCCACACATAAGGGAATTCATATCAGACTAAGAGCAAAATTCTCAGCAGAAACCAGAACAGAAGGGGATGATATATTCAAAGTGCTGAAAGAAAATAAACTGCCAGCCAAGAATGGTAGTCCCATAAAGCTATCCTTCAGAAATGGAAAAAAAAAAAAAAAGTTTTTCTCATACAAGCAAAAACTGAGGGAAGTCATCACCCATAGACCAGCTCTTCAAGAAATGCTTAAGGCCGGCCTGCATCTAGAAGTGAAAGGATGATATCTACCAACATAAAACTCACAGGAAAGTATAAAACTCACTGGTAAAGCAGATACACAACTGGAGAAAAGGAAAGGAACCAAATGTTATCACTAAAGAAAACCACCAACTCACAAAAATAAACTATAAGAGAGAAAGGAAGGAAAAAAGGATATACAAAATGCTCAGAAACCAACTACTAAAATGACAGGAGTATATTTTCACCTACCAATAACAATCTTGAATCTAAATGGTTTAGACTGGCTGAATGGATAAAGAAAGCAAGACCTAACTATATACTGCTTATAAGAAACTCACTTCACCTGTTAAGTATAGACTAAAAGCGAAGGCATGGAAGAGGATATTCCACACGAATAGGAACTGAAAGCATGCAGGAGTAAATGTACTTATAATGGACAAAATATATTTTATGTCAAAAAAAAAAAAGACAAAAAAGGCCATTACATAATGATAAAGCGATCAACTCAGGAAGAATATATAACAATTGTAAATATATAGGCCCCCAACAATGGAGAACTAAGAAATGTAAAGCAAATATCAGTAGAGCTAAAGAGAGAGAGATAGAACCCAATATAATAATAGTTAGGGACTTCAACATCCCATTTTATTTTGGGGCAGATCATCTAGACTAAAAATCAACAATAAAATATCAGATTTAAAATACACTATAGAGCAAATGGCCCTAAGGAACATCTACAGAACATTGTGCTCAACAACTGAAGAATATGCATTCTTCTCATTAGCACATGGAACATTCTCCATGGCAGGCCATATGTTAGGCCACAAAACAAGTCTCAACAAATTTTTAAAAATCAGTATCATATCAAGTATCTTTTCAGGTGACAGTGGAATAAAACTGGAAATTAATAATAAGAAGAACACTGGAAGTTGTACAAATAAATGGAAATTAAATAATATGCTCCTGAATCACCAATGGGTCAAAGAAGAAATTAAGAAGGAAATTTTAAAATTTCTTGAAACAAAAATGGAAACCTATCAAACCAAAACCAATGAGATACAACAAAAGTAGTTCTAAGAATGATATTTATAGCAATAAATGCCTACTTCAAAAAAGTTGAAAGATTTCAAATAAACAGCCTAATAATGTACCTCAAGGAAGGAGAAAGGCAAGAACAAACCAAACCCAAAATTAATAGAAGAAATACTAAAGATCAGAGCAGAACTAAACTATATAAGGACTTAAAAAGCAATATCAAAGAATAAACAAAACAAAAATTGGGGTTTTGAAAAGATAAAAAAAATTTATAAACTATTATCTAGACTAAAAAAAAGAGAAGACCAAATAAATAAAATCAGAAATGAAACAAGAAACATGACAAATAACACCACAGAAAAACAAATGATCAGCAGAGACTATCATAAAAAAATATATATATATATATGCTAACAAATTAGAAAACTTAGAGGAAATGGATGAATTCCTGGAAAAATATAACCTACCAAGATTGAACCAGGAATAAATAGAAAACCTGAACAGCCCAATAATGAGTAATAGGATTGAATCAGTAACAAAATTCTCCTAACACAGAAAATCCTAGGACCAAATGGCTTTACTGCAGAATTCTACCACACACTTTTAAAGAATTAACACCAATTCAACTCCTGCCTTAGAAACATAAGAATTAGAGCTAAATTTATGTTACTATAAGGATTAGAACTAAACTTTTTTTTGTATATTCAATAAATATTGATTGAGCTTCCACTGTTATATATGCTAGACCTTATTCATGGCATTTGGGAAATATTAGTAAACCAAAAAGAAATCAACAGATCTTCCCTAGTGGAACTTACATTCTAGCAGCAAGAGAAGATTGGTATATGATAATTATGATAAATAATTAGATGATATAGGATTTTGGAAGGTAAAAGGATTTTTAAGGAAAAGAAAATAGAGAACAGGTAATGGAGATTGCAGGTGCCAAGGATCAGGCTGAAGGACGTGTATTAAATAAGGTGATCAGAGAAGGTCTCTTTCGGGAGCTGAGCCAGGAGCATAAGTGAAATGAGGGAATGAAGGAAATGAGGAAGTCAGCCAAGGAGATATTGGCAGAAGTAAAGCAGGTATCAAAAACATCCTTCTGAATCAATAGCATCATTAAGTTATGATGCAGTTTGTACCATAAGGTGAAAGAATTAGGTTGAATGTATTTTGAGCTGGGAAATCCCCCGAATATTTTTGTTTAATTTATACAAAGTTTTCTTCCTAGTAATTTGCTTCTTGTCTCTAATTTATTGGAGACCCACTATATTCCAAACCACAGTTGGAAAGGGTGAACAGGACTTGATAGCTATACTAAAGTTGCTCAGATTGCTCATGGAGGGCTAATCATCAAAACACAGTGTGACAACCAGGAAAAGACAAAGGTGACCAAAGTGCTTCAGGGGCATAAAGGAAGGTGGAATGAACACAGCACTCCTGTTGCATTGTGCTGAAGGTCAAGGTGTTTTCCATTTTACCATTTCTTGCCATCTGAAGTGTTTGAAACTCGAATGCTGACCCCATCTCACCCCATGAATCATTTAATATGATCTGAGGGGCCCTGCCCTGTCTCAGAAAGCCCAGATTTTATTTAAGGGAATTAAATGCATACCTGAGGTTATAAGAGAGCATTTTATCAAACAAACAGACAAAAAGATAGTTCCCCTAAAACCAGCTTTCTTAATGCTCAACTTGCCTTACAAATTAAAATTAACTCACATTAAAGATATGCTGTAGAGATTTTTAGATAAAATGATGAAAACCCTCAGTTTTCCAATTTACTTAAACTAGAAGAAAGATGCTTACACGATTTCAAAACACTCTTATTATTCATAAGGTGCTACAAATGTTTTATTTATATATATATAAATAAAATAAAATCTCGCAGAAAGAGACTTTAGCCAAAATAAATACAATCTTAAAATGTAGTCAAAATGTCAAAATATAATAACCAAAGGGATACAAAAATAATCAAAAAGTTTAGATCTTAAATAACCTTTTTATTAGAAAGATAGGTCAAGTGTAGTCTGTAGATTACGTTAACAGGCACAGTAACTACACAGGTGTTATGTTTAGTTGTGATACCAATGGCTTGATATCTTTTGCCTTCTATATGTCGTTTATGGATTCACGTTATTTGCCAGTAACCACAAAGGAAGCCTAATACCTATGGAAATGGATGAAAGAAGTAAACATATAACAAACGTCTAAGATGTTTCAAGCTCTGTGTAAAAATTGTGTCTGTTTTTTCATTTAATCCACATCACTACCCTCTTTGAGGCTATTCTTATGCCATTTTATATCTCAACAAACCAAAGGACGAAGGTAGATAAGCGCAAGGGTCTTCTCTTGCATATCAAGAGATGGTGTTCCTCTGAGGTTTCAGGGTTCCTGGCAAAAAAAATGCCCCTGAACTCTTGTGAACCCACATCCCAAAGAGAAGAAGCTGGTCAGTTTATCATACAAAGGACTTTCTGGTTCACTGCCTCTTCTAACTGGTAAATATGCAAAGCTCTTGTCATCAATCCAGTCAAGCAAGGAAGAATGTATCATAATATATTTTGCTCCTCAAAAGTGATTTCCAAATCATCTGGTATTTGAATTTCAAAGCTGATGCAGCTCAGAATATGTGGGTTTAGAATAACAAACCTGCTTGAAAAACCAAGGCACATTTTTGCTGTGCACTGCATTAAAGTTGGGATGTTTACAGCCAAGACAAAATCGAAGCCCCTTTGCTCAAACTGGCTTCCATGTCTATAATAGACTAGCTTCCAAAATCATACACTGATTTTAATGAAGTCAAAAATTCCTCCCTAATCAGTTTAAAAGCTAAAATAGGAAACTCAGATTCCATCCTTTGACTGAAAATCAGTTAAGGCATTTGAATAATCTTTCATTCCTCCCAACTTGTCAGTGTTACTTTAATATCTAAGCCCATGAGCTTTATATAATTGTCTTAAGATGTTTTAAAACATTCTTGACTTTTCAGTTTAATTTTAAGTGTTTTAAAATTACTATTTTAGTGAACAAAGCAATCAAATTATTAAACCATTTTTTTTCTTTTTACATGAACAAGTTAAAAATACTACCTTGTGAAGGTAAGTGTGGAACTCACACAAGTGCCTTAAAAATGATGTCATTAGGAATTACAAAATCAGAGAATCAAAATGAATGGGTCTGTGATAAAAAGCTTGAAATACTGGCTATGAATCAGATATTGCAATATGAAGGCTTATAAAAGAAGTGAGCATCAGGCTATCACTGCCCACAGACAAAATGCCATTGGCAGGGCTAAGCAGATCCTAAACACGTGGATGTGATAGTCTGTAGATTATCCATAGATTATCACCTCCAAGAAAGTCACTTGATGTTGTTTCCTTTCACACTTTCGGGAACTCTTAGGTCGGCTAACAACAGATGTGCTTTAACAGCTTTTGGATCATATTTTATCATTTGTGAATTAGACCCAATTTTATTCTCTTCCTTCTTTCTTCAGTTCTTTTCCCGTGAGTATGACCTAAACAGTGACAAGCCACCTATGAAAAGTGGTCACTATGGTTCCTTTAAGAAAGCAAAAGTATTCTAAGTCATAAACTCTATAAGAATGAATGCCTTGTTGAGGTTTCTCTTGACAATTATTGCAAATTAATCTGAAACTTTCTGTCAAAAATATAAATACAGAGGAAAGTTGGAGGCAAGTGAAAGGAATGAGTATCCCTGGAATGTGTATTAGCCAAAAACTGAATCCAAACCTCTTGCCCAAATACATAATAACAATAATTTCATCAATACTATCTCAAAGGGATTCATGATTTCAGAGTTACAAATGCTACTAGAAAACTCTTTTGCTTTATTCCTTTTCCAGAAAATTATTTGTGTACTAATGTTGATTAATTTTACCTTTCATGAACAATCCTACTCCACTTTGCTAAGGTCCCTAAGAAAATGAAGGCCGTGAGATGTTAGCCTCAGTGTGTTCCCTTCCACCTCAGAATATAATTAATAGCCCTCTATTAACCCTTCCTTCTTTACTTCCCAAGTAATTTTAAATCAGAAAATTTGTCCACAATTGATTGAAACACCCTACCTGTTCTCTGAAAATCCATATTATATATTATTTTATCTTCAGAACAATAGTTACCTTTTTTATTTCAGAATATTACGGAGGTATACACATTTTGGTTACATAATTTGCTTTTCTACAGCTTGAGTCAAAGTTTTAAGTATGTCTGTCACCCAGGTAGTGTGCATTGTATCCATTAGCTGTGAATTTACCCATGCCCTCCTCCCCCTTGCCACCTACCTGATTTCCATTCAGTTTTACTTCCATATGTGCACATAAGTATTGATTGGTTTAAATTTATTATTGAGTATGTGGTATTTGTCTTTCCATTCTTGTGATACTTCACTTAGAAGAATGGTCTTCAGTTCCATACAGGTTTTTACAAAAGATAGTAGATCACCATTTTTTATAACCAAGTAGTACTCCAGTGTATACTTATACCACATTTTATTAATCCACTCATGTATTGATGGACACTTGGGTTATTTCCACATCTTTGCAAGCATGAATTGTGCTACTATAAACATTTGAGTGCAAATGTCTTTTTTCTAAACAGGACAATGATTTCCATCTTTGATAATAGGCACAAGTACACCAGCCTTTTTCTACCCAGCTCCAGCATCAGCTGCTTGGGGGCACAAACCAAGTTAGATTCATCAGTGCAAACCCTTTTCCCCTCACAAAGCACCTCACACAGAGACTTGCACAAACTAGGTGTTCAGAAAATTATGTGAAGTTATAGTGGCTTCCACATTTCTTTAAAACATTATGGGTATGCGTAAGAGTCTATGTGGGTCAGGGAATTGCTGAGATCAGTGGTGAGAGACTGGCCTAGATGACTTGTACAGTCTCTTTTACCTATAGAATTAAGTTATTCAATAGGGAAAGAAACCAACATCTTTTGAGCACTTACTATATATCAGGCAAAACTGAGTATTTTTATATATGGTTAATTTTCACATTCACTTAGAGTAAAATAGTAGCCCTGAGGTTTTCATAATTGAAGTTTCTGGGGGAGATAGCAATATTCTCAGTTTTCAAAGTTGAAATTCACTATGAGAGTCTGGATTATTATTCAATAAATATACAACAAATATTTCCCCTTTCCCAGCTTATTTCCTGACCTGTGCCAGATTTTGTTATGTCAAGGTGATGAAGGCTAAGAATTACACAGTCCAGAGTCCTCTTCACTGTTTGGTTTTAGGTTAAAGTTGGCAAAATAAAAAAAAAAGTTTTGCAAGATTTGGGAGGTGGAAGAAATGCAGAGCCCTTATTCTTGGAAAGCTGTCATAGTAAGACATGGTGACAGAAAAAAAAAAATGCACAGATATCTAGCAGCTCGTCCTCACCCTCCTCTGTTCCATGTTTACCTTGTTTTCTAACTGCTAGCTCTGTGACCAACGGCAGCACCAGGCCCACCTACCACCAGGTGCTTGGCTGTGGACCCACTGAAGACCCAACTATATGGAGGCAACAGCTTCCACTGGAAATCTCTAGAGGCTTCCTTTTCACAGTTCCACTTTTGAAGCCTCCTGCACTTGGAATCTCATCTTTTCATAAGCTCCAACTTGCTCACCTCGTGCCAGTCCTCCGGATGGACTATGTCATGACTTTCTTGGATCTTCTGACCCCTCCCTTCCAGACCATCATTGACCATGCACCTCACACACTCATATAAGATCAATTTCCTATAATACAATAAACCCTTATTATTAATATTTACAACAGCTCATTTTTTTTCTAACTGCGCCCTGATACATATCCCATGATACTTGGCTTGACCATGCATGTTTGTGACTGAGATAACTAATTCAGTGACTCAGCTGTAGAAACGACCTACTTAATGGAGTAGGAAAGGGATTTGTTAAAAGTGTGCACAATTATGTAATATTCTTTGAAGCTTTGAAGGTGACATAATGTATGTGGCTGTGTAGAGATACGCAATTTGTCCCAGCTTATCTGCTCAAGAATATTTTAAACACCCACTTTATATGAAAATGTTTAAAAATATCTTCTTTCTCATATTAATCTGTGATTTATGATGCTCATAAAAATCATAATAATCATTATGCATTCATTCATTTTTTAGCCAGAATTTCATTTATTCAACCACTATATATTGTGTGCCAAGGATAGTAGTAGATTCTGGGATAAAATGATGAATGAGACACAGATCTCAGCCCAAGTAGATTATATGCCAACTGCACGCCACTATGCTTGTACTGTGAATGCTAAGCTCATCAACTAGTGCAGCAAATACTACTACAAACAGATATTTAACATTATCACATGAGAACTCCAATGGAAAACTTATTTTCAAGAAAGAACAGCATCATCAAAAAAGGAAGAATGGATTCCACCAGTGAACAAAAGATTTTCTCCTTTTCAACTTATTGCTTTCTGTGTATTTCTAATCCTACATAATACTTTAACAGAATTTGAAAGCTTCACATCCTTCCATTTCTGACTTCTGCCCCCTAAAGGCCTGCATATCTCATTTTTTTAGCTATGTCTTCTGGTATTTATCTCCACATTCTAAATAGCTTGCTATATTGCTCATTTCTTGATCTTTAAAAAATTTTAACATTTTCAACTATCTTCCTTGTTTGGAAAATGAAGACACCTGTTTGTTCTCTCCTATTAGCATGTCCCAACACATTTTATCAGAAATTTTGATTGTCAGTATTTAGTGCTCACATTATTATGACTATGTAAACATTGTTTATGGTTGACCCAAGCTGCATATTATGATTATGTATCCCATTCTTTAAAATCTCTGTCCTGTGTGCATGCTTACTTTACTGAATTCCATGTCTTCTGCGGTTTACCTCTTCATTTGGAGGAGCACACGCTCCAGGACCTTCCTAAGAAAGAAAGCATGAAAGAACTTTGGGGAATTGGCTTCAATACCTAGCACTGTCTTTACCTTCATCATTGATTAATATCTGAATGACCGTGGAATTGTAGACTCTAAATAACTTACCTCAAAAATATCTTTATCTTTGTATTAGTTTCCTATGGTTTTGTAGCAAATTACCACAAACTTAACACAAATCTATCATCTTACAGTTCTGTAGGCCAGAACAGGTTGTCAGGACTGTGTTACTTTTAGGGGTTCTAAGGGACAATCCATTTTTTCACCTTGTCCAGGTTTGAAAGGCTGCCTGTGTTCTTTGGCTCCTTACTCGTTCTAGTGACGGTATCATCAAACTTTTGCTCCTGTATTCACATCTTCTCTGACTCTGATTCTCTTGTTTCTTGCTTATAATGGTGCTGATTACATTAGGTCCACCCTGACAATCCAGCATAACCTCCTCCTCTCCAAGTCCTCAAGTTAATCAAATCTTCAAAGATGTGTTTGTGTTTTGTTTGATTTGAGGTTTTTTGCTATGGAAAGTAATACAGTCACAGCTTTCAGGAATCAGGATATGGACATTTTGGGGAGGATCATTAGTCTGCAATAATTTTCATAACAGATTGATATTTAGCTAGGTATGGAACTGTATGCATTAACGTCCCTCAATATTTTGAACATCTTCCACTGTCTCCTAACTTTCAAGACCAGAGGTAGAAAGTCAATGTCATTTACACCTATATTCTTGATATATAACAGTTTTCTGTTCTCTTTCTGAAAGCATTTAGAATCTTCCTTTTTCCTTTGGTGTTTAGAAATTTTACAATGATGTAATTTAAAAAAAAAACTTGTACCTAGATACATGTCTGGCACCTCATGACCTTTATTCATAGAAAATTTTATTCATTAAATATTTAATAACAATTTTCTTCTCCTAATGTTTTCTCCTTTCTCCTTCTGGAACTTCTATTATTCAGAATCACCTTCTGAACTTCCTCTAATTTTATTTGTTCTCCTTTATTTTCCTTTTGTTTTGTTTTGATTTTTGGCTTTTATTTTCTATTCTTGGTGATATCCTCAACTTGACCTTTTAACCAGTCTAAGCAGCTTTTTCTTTTACAAATTTTATTGTGATAAAATATACATGACATAAAATATACCATCTTAACCATTCTTAAGTGAATAGTTCCATGGTATATAGTGCACTGACATTGCTGGGTAAAAATTACTAGCACTTTGGGAAGCTGAGGCGGGAGGATCATTTGAGCTCAGGAGTTCGAGACCAGCCTGAGCAAGAACGAGACCCTGTCTCTACTAAAAATAGAAAGAAATTAGCTGGACAACTAAAAATACATAGAAAAATTTAGCCGGGCATGGTGGCACGTGCCTGTAGTCCCAGTTACTTGGGAGGCTGAGGCAGAAGGATTGCTTGAGCCCAGGAGTTTGAGGTTGCTGTGAGCTAGGCTGATGCCATGGCACTCTAGCCTGGGCAACAGAGGGAGGCTCTGTCTCAATCAATCAATCAATCTCTCTCTCTCTCTCTCTCTATATATATATATAAATGTAAAAATTAGCACCATCCAACTCTAGAATTCCTTTCATCCTGCAAAACTGAAACTATACACTTAAACAGTAACTTCCTGTGTCCCTGATCCCCACTGCCCCTGGGAACCACCATTCTACTTTCTGTGTGTATGATTTTGACTATTCGAGATACCTCACATTAGTGGAATCATATGGTATTTTTTTTTTATTAATATGACTGCCTTATTTCACTGAACATAATGTCCTCAAGATTCATCCATGTTGTGCCATATAACAGAATAATTGTCTTCTTTTTTAAGGCTGCTAATAGTCTATTGTGGGTGTGTATATGCCACATTTTGTGAGTTTATTCATTTGTCTAGGGACAACAGGGTCACTTTAACATTTTAGCTATTGTGAATAATGCTGTTATGAACTTGAGTATACAAACATCTCTTCAAGATTCTTTTGGTATGTACTCAGAAGTGAAATTGCCAGATCATATGGTAAATCTTTTTAATTTTTTGAATAACTGCAATACTGTTTTCTACAGCAGCTGTATCATTTTACATTTCCACTAAAAGTACACAAGCGTTTCAATTTCCGAACATTCTGACCAACACTTGTTATTTCTGTTTTGTTTTGTTTTGTTAACAGTGGCTATCCTAATGGGTGTGAAGTGGTATCTCATTGTGGTTTTAATTTGTATTTCCCTAATGATTTGTGTTGTTGAGCATTTTCATGTGCTTATGGTCCATTTATATATCTTCTTGACATGTCCATTCAAGTTATTTGCCTATTTTTCAATTGGGTTGTGTTTGGTTTTGCTGTTGAGTTTTAGGAGTTCTCTATATATTCTGAATATTAATCCCTTATCAGAGATGTAATTTACAAATATTTTTTCTCATTCTGTAGACTTTTCACTTGTTGATAGTATCCAATGGTGAAAAGTTTTTAATTTTCATCAAGTTCAATTTGTCTTTTTTTTGTTGTTGCCTGTGCCTTTGGTGTTATAGCTAAGAAATCATTGCCAAATCCAGTATCTTTAGCTCCTTCCCTATATTTTCTTCAGAGTTTTATAGTTTTCACTCCTATGTTAGGGTCTTTCATCCATTTTGAAGTTAATTTTTATACATGGTGTTAATAATAGTCTAATTTTATTCTTTTACATGTAGATGTCCAGTTTCTCAAACTGATATTTCTAGTTTGTTGAGTTTTTTAATCAAGAAAGGGTGCTGAATTTTGTCAAATGCTTTTTCTGCATCAGAATGATGTGTTTTTCCCTTTCATTCTATTAATATGATGTATTACATTGATAGATTTTTGTATATTTTTTACATGAAAGCTTAATAAAAATAATTTTATTTTTTTATTTATTTCAGGATCTCATGGGGTACAAACATTTTGGTTACATGTTATGACTTCGCCACACCCAAACCATGATTTGGGGTGTGCCTTTTCCCCCCTACAATACTCACCACGTCAATTAGCTGTGAATTTACCCACCCCTAACCCCCTAATCCCTGGAGAATATTATTTAACTATCCCTATATTCCAGGAATAAATAGTACTTGATTATGGTATATAATTCTTTTAATATGCTTTTGAATTCATTTTGCTGGTATTTTGTTGAGGATTTTTACATTAACGTTCATTCATAAGGGGTATTGGTCTATAGTTTTATTTTCTTGTCATATCTTTGTTTGGCTTTGATGTCAGGGTAGTGCTGACCCCACAAAATGAGTTAAAAATTTATATCTTAATTTTTTGAAAAGTTTTATTTTATTATTTCTTTAAATGTTTGATAGAATTCACCAGATAAGCCATCAGGTTCAGGGCTTTTCTTTGTTGGGAGACTTTTGATTACTAATTGAATCACCTTATCAGTTATAAGTCTATTCAGATTTTCTATTTCTTCATATTTCAGACTTTGTAGGTTTTGTGTTTCTTGCAATTTGTCCATTTTATCTTGGTTATCCAATTTTTTTGCCTACAAATGTTGTTAGTACTCTCTCATAATCTTTTATTTCTATAGAATTGCTAATAATGTCCCCATTTCCAATTCTGGTTTTAGTAATTTGAGCATTCTATCTTTTTTCTTAGTCAATGTATGAAAAATTTGTCAATTTTTTTGCTCTTTTTGAGGAATCACTTTTGATTTTATTGATTTGTTCTATTGCTTTTGTATTCTTTATCTCTGCTCTAATCTTCATTTTTTCTTTATTTTATCTAGCCTTGTGTGTAGTTAGCTCATTTTTAGTTCCTTAACTTGTAAAGTTAGGTTTTATATTTGGGATCTTTTGTACTTTTCAAAAGCATTTATAATTATAATGATCATTTCCCTCCTTAGCACTGCTTTCACTGCATATCGTAAGTTTTGGTATGCTGCATTTTAATTTTCATTTGTCTCTAAGCATTTTCTAATCTCCCTATGACTTCTTCTTTGATACACTGGTCACTTAAAAATGTGTTAATTTCCATAAATTTGTAATTTTCCAGTTTTCTTTTTGCTTTTCATTTCTAACTTCATCTAGTTGTGGTTAGAAAAGATATGCTGTAGGATAGTTATCATTTTTAATTTTTGGAGACAATTTGGGCATAATATATGGTCTACCCTGCAGAATGTTTCATGTGCACTTGAGAAGAATGTGTATTCTTTTGTTGTTGGGTAAAGTGTCTTGCATAAGTCTTTTAAATCTGGATGGTTTATTGTGTTTTTCAAGTCTCTATTTCCTTACTTATCTTCATTCTGGTTGTTCTATCCATTCTGACAGTAGTGTATTAAAATATCCAACCATTATTGTAGAAATGTGTATTTCTCCCTATAATTTTGTTAATTTTTGCTTCATATATTTTGATGTTTTGTTGTTAGGTGTGGAAATGTTTATAATTTTTATATCTTTATGCTACTATGAAACTTTTATTAATATATTATATCCTTCTTTATCTCTTGTAAAAATTTTTTGTAATATTAGTACAGAAACATCTGCTTACTTTTGGTTACTATTGTATGGAATATCTTTTTCCATCCTTTCACTTGTGTCTTTGAATCTATAGTTAGTCCCTTGTGGACAACGGATAGTTGGATCATGGGTTCTTTTTGTTGTTGTTCTTAAACCCACTCTGCAAATCTCTGTCTTTTGATGAGAGAGTTTAATCCATTTACATGTAAAGTATTAATAATTACTGACAAGAAAGGACTTACTTCTGTAATTTTGCTATTTGTTTTCTATATACCTTTTTTTATCTCCAATATTCTTCTGTATTACTGTGTTTTATTTTTAGTTAATTTTTTGTAGTGAAAGGTTTTAATTTCTTTCTTCTTTTTGTGTATATTTTATAATTACTTTGTGGTTAGCATAAGGATTAACATAAGAAATATAACATCCTGAAGTTGTAACACTTTAATTTGAATTTATACCAGATTCACTTCAATGACATACAAAACTTCTGTTTATTAACAGCTCTATTCCCACCCTTGTAAATTATTAATACATCTTTGTACATGACATGTTCAAAATATATCAGTAATTTTTTATTAGTCTTTATGTATAAAATAAAATGTGAATTTACAAACCAAAGTTATAACAATACTATCTTTTAGAATATTAATAGATTTCTTTAATGCATTAGTCTCTTAAGTCATGTAAAATACAAAATGTGGAGTTACAAACTTTTGTTACAATAATACTAGCTTTTATAATTGTCCATATATTTACTTTTGTGAGTGTTTTAAAGTATAGCTTTAAGTTACATTCTACTATTCATTCATTTTAACCTGTAAGACTTTCTTTAGGATTTCTTGTAGGACAGGTCTAGTGGTACTGAACACACACACACACTCTCTCTCTCTCACACACACACATATGTAAATGTGTTAACTTCTCTCTCAATTTTTGAAGGACTGTTTTGCCAGATAATGAATTCTTGGTTGACAGTTTTTTCCTTTCTTTTAGTGCTTTGAATGTATCAGCCTTCAAAGTTTTGATTAAAAAACTGCTGACAATCTTATTGAAGATCTCTTGTATATAATGAGTCACTTCTCTTTGCTGCTTTCCATATTCTCTTTGTCTCTGTCTTTTGACAGTTTGATTATAATGTGTCTCAGTGTGGCTACATTTGAGTTCATCCTATTTGGAGATTGTTGAGCTCCTTCAATACTTTTATTCATGTCTTTTATCAAATTTGGGAAGTTTTTGAACATTATTTCTTTAAATAATCTCTCTGCTCTTTTCTTTCTCTCTTCTGCTTCTGGGACTCTGGTAATGTGCAGGTTGGTCCATTTGATGTTATCCCACAGAGCTCTTCAGCTTTGTTAACTTTTCTTCAGTCTTTATACTTTTAGATCCTCAGAATCAATAATTTAAATTGTGCTATTTTCAAGTTCACTGATTTTTTTTTTTTTTTTGCCTGTTCAAATCTGCCTTTTAATCCCTTTTAATTGTTCATTTTAATTATTGTATCCTCAGCTCTGGGATTTATATTTGGTTTGTTTTAGGTTACCTATCTTTTAATTAACATTTACATTTTGTACATACATTGTTTTCTTTACTTTTCCACATCTTTCTTCAGTTTTCTGAGCATCCCTAATATAGTTGCATTAAAGTCTTATCTAATACATCTGCCATCTTTTCCTTCTTGGGGATCTGTTAGACTTTTTTTCCTAGTAAATGGACCATACTTTCTCGTTCTTTGTATGCCTTGTGATTTTTTTGTTGAAAACTGAACATTTGAAAAATGTGGTAATTCTAGAAATTGAATTCTCTCTTTTCTTCAGAATTTGCTGGGTCTAGTTTTATTTTGCTGTTACTGCCATCTTTTTCCATGCCAAGAATTAGCCAGAGGTGTAAACTTAAGGTTTTCTCAAGATATTTTCAGGTCTTTTCTGAGGCTTTGCCTTCCTGGGTGTGTGTGATAAATTTCTAAGCCAGCCCCCTCAAGGGGTCATTACTTTTGAATATCCTAGTCTTTAATATCTGGCTCCCAAAATGAACAAAGGGAAGATGAGGGGAATGAGAAAGCTGGCCCTCCTAGAAGTTTCTTTAGCAGGAAGAGGAGGGGCTTACAATTGGGGGATGGGGTTTCCAACAATGGCTGTCTGCCTCTGTGACTGTAAGTCCCTACTCAGAAGCAGTAGATTCCTGATATTTGGAAAACACCATCCTTATTGCCCATCCTGGCTCCTGAAAGCTGTATCTAAGCTGCTGCAGGAACTCATGCCTCCTACAGGGTTATGGAGATAAAGGATGGATAGACACCTACAACTAAGAGCTGAAATTGGCTAAAATTAAGCATAATTTATTGTTTAAGTCTTCTCCTGGACATTTCAAGCTCTGGAACAGACTCCAGAGTTCCAAAATAGTTACATCAGAAAGATTATGCCAGTGCAATTGTTGTCAGGGTGAACGGACAGATTCCTGGTACTAACTATTTCATCACCTTCCGTCATGTTACTTTATAACATGTTTATCTAATTTTCAGAACTTCTTTCTTACTCTTTGAATGCTTTTTAAAAAATTACATCTTGTTATTGTTTCTTAAGTGCAATATCTTTTCATCTTTCTGCCCGTATTACACCCCCTCCCTTGGCATTTTCTTCTGTGTAAATTGTCTCTCTTTTTATGTGAGTCTTTTTATCCATTTTGATTGTTTTGTCTCTGTCTTTTATCTTATAGGCTTTTCTAATTACTTTGTTGAAGAATACTCAAATCCTAGAACCTAAGGGTCTTTAATTTTGGGGTGGTCGGTCTTCCAAGAACGTAATCAAATCTTCCAATCATCCCCTCTTGAGAAGTAAATGCCAGACTGCCAAGTAAAGGAAGGGGATTGGGCATATTCCCATTCTGAAGGTTGCCTTACACTTACTTCCCTTGATTTCCCTTACATTCTATCACTTTGCCCTTTGCTGTGCCTGTTGCTCCCATGTCTGAAGCAACTCTTGCACAATTTCTTGTAAAAGCAAACCTCAAGTCTTCTAATGGGAGAAAAGATGTAGACTTTGTCTTAAAATGGGAGGGAAGGGGACTTGGGGATCTAATTGTTCTTTTAAAAGAGCAAATTTTCATCCAGTCCTCCTTTATTCATCTCCACATTTGATTACATTTTCAGAGGTAGCTTATAGTGCCAATTCCAAAGACTTTCTGAGTTTCTTTCTAAGTAAGTCTGTATATACACAAGTTGTATTTTTTTATGATGAGCTGTCAATTTCCATTTACCCATATGTTTTGTATGTTTCATTTTCAGCCACTACCACCCTCTTTTCTCTTCTTCTCATACTCGTATATTTATATCTTTTTTTAAAAAATCCCTTTACTGTCATTTATCTATTTTTTGTCCTTTTCCTGGGGATACAGGGAGAGAGCAAAATAAACACATCTGTTTAATCTACCATGTTTAAACTAAATCCCTCTCTCATTTATTATCAAATTAGTAGATCAATGTTGCAGGTATACCCTTCATTTATGAAAGAGTATGAATATCAAAGACTTGTTACTCAATATACAAAGTTGAGATAAGCCTAAACACTTTAAATTATATGCATTTCGTTCATTTATTCAACATGCACTTCAATGTGCCAGGTCTGTCCTATGTTCTTGTAGGCATCACACACACACACACACACATTCTTAACATTCTGACCTAAATATTATAATAATGTGACCAATATAATATGGAAACACAGAGACAGATAAGATTAACTTAGCAAGTAATAGAAGGTGGGAGTATAACAAATTCTCAAGAAGTGGCCAGGAATTACTACTGATAGGAATAGCATGGCAAAGACATGGCAATGAAAGTGTTCTGTACAAACGTCAGGAATAAGAGATATTTTTTTGATCACGATGTGACCTATACTTGAGGAAAGCTAAATTTCACATAGACTACATGAACTAATTTTTTTATTATCTTCCAAAATCATATATTTGATACCTATGTGGACTTTTACTTATATATGTCACTTTTCTCTTCATTAAAGTGACAACTAGGTTTTTTTTTTTTTTTCCCAAAGGGGTTGGGGAAGATGATATTTTGGAGTCAGATTACAAATATGTGTATTAAGATAATAGCTGCAGTGAAAACTGTTCTTTCTTGTGACCTGTAATAAGGAATATTCAGAGAAGGGTGTCAGGTTCCTCAGAGAATTTCAGTGCATGCCTTTGATGACAGCGGTGGCTGAGGAAAGCTGAATTCATGACTGATTGGACTCTATTTCTGTGACCTATTAAAAGCTCTTCTATATACAACTTAGCAGTTTCTCTCTCCCAATGCTCAGGATACCACTTAATTGTCTCACTATTATACAAAAATGTGATGGTTTCCATGACAACTGATGGGTAAACTTAGTTGATAGGATTATTTTTTTAAATTTAATATGGCAATTTCAGAACACCTGAAGTTTTCTTAAAGAATAAAAGATCATTTGGGGCTTTGCTATCATGGAGACCACTTTCTCTAATTTTTATCTTTGCCAGGATTTGCTACTGCTGTTTTACATTTTGGGGTGGAATACCAGCTTTCAAGTGCAAGGGACTTGGTCAAAGGTGGTGCATCACAGTGCAGTGTAACCAAAGAAACATGGTCCCCCCAATTCTCTTCTTTACTCATCTAGACTTCCTGAAACAGGCAAATGTGAACAAGGGTCATCAAGGAAAAGGGTGGGTAGAGATCCTTCTTCTCTGCTGTTGGGATACACATCAGTTATATTAGGCTAGTTATGCTGCAGCAATAAACAACCTGCTTTATATGTTTGTGCAGGTTGGCTGCAGATCTGCTCTAATCCTCTTCACTCTGAAATCCAGACAGAAGGATAGCCTATATTTTGGACATGTCATCTTCATGACATAGATTATAAAAAGAAATTTCTGAACTATGGAACAGCTTTTAAAGCTTCTCATCAGAAGACACATAAGTTGCTTCCACTTGTATTTCACTGGCCAAAGCAAATCATCAGACAAGCTTGATGTAATCAGGGTGGGAAGTATAATTCTTCCATAAGGAAAAGCTTTAATAAGGAATGGTTTAGAGACCAGGAATAAAAGTTCCTATAAAAAAAGAAGGCAAAAGTTGTGAACAACAGCAATTAGCATTGTGTTGATATGTACTCAAGACATGTGTTGAATAAATGGGATTCTGCTATGCCAAAATTCATTCACATCTACATATTCTATTTTGATTTACTTATTTCTATTGGTTCCTCAATTGTTGTAGAGACTACAGTATAACGGAAGTTCAAAGTAGTAGATAAATGAGCCAAGGTCACACAGTTAGCGACTAGAATCTGAAACCTTGGCTACCTGGTTTCAAAAGCCATTCAACTATAGCTCCTCATAGCTTCTATCCATATCACTTGCCAAATGGTAATAACATATTCCTTTCCATGATAGCCTCATGTCTTTTACCTCCCTCTCCAGAAGCAGAAATCCTAACTATTTTTCTCACTACTGTACGTCTAGCACCCCACCCCACAGAGTCTAACATAAGCAGGCGTTCAATAAATGCCTGTAGAATCAATGAAAGATCACCTGACTGATTAGAGCTGAAAAAAATAGTTCCTCATCTATATGAAAGTAATAATGCCTAGCTCATAGGACAATTGTGAGGATGCACTACGTAAAGAATCTGCTTAGTGCTTGGGATGTGGTAAGCCACTAAATTAAATGACTAAAAAGAAGGAAAGTCCCTAGGAGCAGATGTAGTTGAACTGGGTAGGATTTGGAGCAAATAGACGTGTTTTGTTGTTTGGTTGTTTCAGAGAAAACGACATGAGTATAAGATGTGAGGTGGGACTAATAGGGAATGAAGCAGAAACCACCCTGGGGGTGGAACTAGTAGGAGACCTGAATCTAGTAAAAAATCAAAGATAAGAGGTAGAATAAGGTCAGATGGTGGGGACGAGAAGGAAGTGGCCCTTGACGATCATCTAATCCTGGAGATAACTAATCAAGCTTTTCCAGTCTATCAACTCCTGTGTTCCATTTTAAATACTGACCATATAAACTTCATGTGGTAAAACCATTCTGATTCATAACATCACTATTAGATGATTATACTAAAAATGATCATACATGATTTACTAGTAAAAATGAAAACAACTTATAGAGTCATATTTAGGAGATAAGAACATCATTCTTTTTTGAGTTTAGAAACTCCTTAAATAAAGAATCTGAATTTTTAAAAAATCATAAACATCTCTGATACAAAAATCACCAAATACATGAAAAACATATGAAGCTTTGAATAATGAATGGAAACATTTTTTTAGTAACTTGTGAGTAAATGTCACCAAAAAGGTAAGAAATGCGGCAACTCATTACTGGATACTAGGATATGGTATACTGCACTATCAAAATAAATATAATTATTATTATAAAGTGAAGAAGTAAAAATAAATAGGGAGAAGAATAAGGCAAAATAGACAAACAAAAGAAAAAGAAGAACAAGAAAGCAGCAGCAGCAAACCCTCGCCAGACCCTGTTCTAAGTCCTTTATATGTGTCAACACATTTAATGAGAGACAGTGTATCGTACCATTTAGCTGTATGAACTTGGGGACATCCTGCCTCAGTTGCTCCCACTCTGACACCGACCAGTTGGGAACTTTGTGTAAATGATGTAATTTCTTACTGTCTTAGTTTCTTCATCCATGAAAAGGGATAAACTCATATAATTTTTGTGAGGATTACATGTGTTAGATAAGTCATAAGCACAAAATATGAGGCAGGATATAAATTAAATAAAATAAGCTTCACAAAACTGTTACCCTGACTCAACTAAATATTGACGGAAAACAAAGAACCTGGAATTTATTCCACAATTGTCCCAGCAAATGAAGATGGGTCAAGCTGCCTGTAAGCTGCTTCCAGTGCCATTCCCTGTTATGTTCACTTGTCACCAACTCCATTATGTCAGACATAAGATTCTGAAGACTCACTCCCAGTTATATGCTTTTTTGTGTTTAAGCAGTGGTAGGAGATCCTGTACATAAAAATTACCATATTAGCATCTTCCAGTTTAAAGGTAAAGGGGAAGTAGGAGAGAGAGAGAATCCATTTATCTTTCTGTCATCTCGACTTCCTTCAGAGAATGTGCTTGTTAAATAAAATTTGGAAAACACATTTGCAATCAAAGGCCAATTTCACCCCCTTTTTCTCCTCATTTTCCTTAGTCAATGACTAATTAATGCAGGGATCACAGGCACAGGAGCTGAAAGACTTTTGAAGGGGAAATGAATGCCTTTGCAGACCTCCATTTATGAAGCCAGTCTCCTCACTAATTATTAGGGAGG
>RJWJ010026390.1:0-23059 GCA_004363605.1 Indri indri | reverse complement strand
CCTGTAATAACTTTAAAGAAAAGATCAACTCTGACCAAGACCATTGGTTTTTAGTCTTTATAATGAGTTGGGTAAATGGGGAGAAGAATATTTATCATAGAAATATTTTCTGTGAATGTGACCATTAGACAAAACAATTAAGTCATACTTTGTAAATTTCCAAATTGTAATTTCATACTGAAGCACCAAAATGACTTGTACAACCTTTAAGCCAAAAAAAATTTATTTTGAATTGTGATGTTTTTAAAAAAATATTACATAATTCTATCATAATTACAGACTTTCTTTGATTTGTGCTAGAATTGTGCTTATCTCTTAAATTGGTGCTTTTTTTTCCCCAGGCGGTAGCAGGTTTGCTGGCAGATGCTCGTTCTTTAGCAGACATAGCAAGAGAAGAAGCTTCCAACTTTAGATCTAACTTTGGCTATAACATTCCACTAAAAGTAAGTTGTTAACATGTTGAGGAACCTTTTGATCAGTAATAGAAGTTTATTAATGAGCTCTTTTGTTTCCACCCATAGCATCTTGCAGACAGAGTGGCCATGTACGTACATGCATATACACTCTACAGTGCTGTGAGACCTTTTGGCTGCAGGTATGACATTTTATGATATATTCAAAAGTTAGATCTGTACTATAGATATTTATTTTCCCCAGCATCTTAGCCTTTTATACACTTAAAAATATGAACTCTTACCGCAAAGTATTACAGCAATGATTAAATAAAATGGCATACATAAAAACTATTTGAATAGTGAAAAGGACTATACAGAACTGAAGAGATTATAAAACTCATAATAATGACTATAATCTGGTCATAATAAATTCTCTGTTTTTGGTCCCTGATATTCTTAGGAAACCACTATTAAACATATACCATGTTGACATTAAGTTGCCAACTATACTTCAGTTTTCTCATTAATTTCCATGTGATATACTTCAAGCACTTGGGTAAAGTGCTTTTTAAATGGAGTTTTTTTTATATAACAATACTTAATCCATACAAAATTACATTCACAATTCCCATTAGTTACATTTTCTGTTGTTAAGGTGACATGCAGGTATTTTTATTTTCGGGGAAAGTGGGGATTCAGCTGCATAGAGACCTGGAATAGATGTAAATATTCAAATACGGCTTCACAGAGAAGACTTGTCATGAGTAGATTTTCCTAAAACGAAAAGACATGCTTGGTTTATAACTTTAAAAAAAGTCGTCTTTGATCAAAATAATACATTTGCTAACATCTGAGTGCTTAGCTGTAAGTCCTCCCTTTGCATTGTTTGTAATCAGCCATATTTAATTATTAAGGAAGACAGATGTTAAAAAACCTAAGTTTTATTCTAATGGCAGTAGGTTAGATCTGCGGACATTTGTTACATTAGTTATTCTTAAGGTTCTCATTTAAATTACATTATGAAACACTCTGCTTTCAGACTATGTAGAATACCTTTCATTTTTAACCTTTCAGTTGAGCTCCCAGTTCATCCGTTAACTTCTCTTTTTAAGAAAGTAAGTAGTAGAACTGTTTCAGTAAACATTTATTAAGCATATACTACGAGTCAGTGATAGATCTGGGGACACAGAGATGAACGTTACATTGATAAAAATCTTAGAGATGTATGATAAAGGTGTTTAATGGGTATAGTGGGACAATTAGGGAGTGGCCTCTTTCTGAAGAGGTAGCAAGGAAAAGGCTGTGAGATGTAAGGGGAATGGGTAAGGGTTATTTCCAGCATTTCAGGTAATGCAGAAGTTAAGTGTGAAGAGTATAAGGTTAAGAGATGATATTGAAGACATAAGAAGGGACTCAATCATACAGAAGTCTGCGATCCATGTTATGGAGTTTCAGCAAAGGAAATGTTGAAGAATTTTAAAATAATGACAATGAGATACATATTCTGAAAGACAAGTCTCATACCAGTGTGGAAGATGGAAGGGAATAATGGTAGGGTTGGGAATTGGATAGTTGGCTGTTACAATATTCTGCATGTGAAATGATATGTGAGATGATGGTAGTTTCTTTTTTAATTTTGAGATGAGGTCTCTCTCTGTTGCCCAGGCTGAAGTGCAGGACACGGTCACAGTTCACTGCAACCTTGAACTGTTGGGCTCAAGCAATCTTCATGCCTCAGCCTCCCAAACAGATAGAACCACAGGCGCATGCCACCATGCTGGCTAATATTTTAAAATTTTTTGTAGAGATGGGGGTGGGGGTCTCATTATGTTGCCCAGGCTGGTCTTGAACTCCTGGCCTCAAGCGATCCTCCCACCTTGGCTTCCCAAAGTGCTAGGGTGACAGGCACTCAACCAATGCTGATTTCTTTTCTATTCTAAAGCAAAGAAAATACAGTCCCTTGGTATCTGTGAGGGATTGGTTCTAGGACCTCTTATAGCTACCAAAATCCAAGGTTGCTCAAGTCCTTGATATAAAATGGCATAATATTTGCATATAACCTATGCACATCCTCCTGTATACTTTAAAAATTATCTCTGGATTACCTATAATACCTAATACAAGGTAAATGCTATATAAATAATTATTATATTTTACTATTTAGGGAATAATGACAAGGAGAAAAGTCTGTACATGTTTAGTACAGATGCTATTTTTTTCCCTAATCTTTTCTATCTGTGGTTGGTGAATCCATGGATGCAGACCTCAGTAGATGAAGAGGGCTGAGTGTATATCATAATTTCAGAAACTCAAATTCATATGATCATTTAATAGCCTGATTTTAATTTGTTGAGCATATAAAAATATATTGAACCAATTTTGATTATTGCAGAAGAGTGACTGGAAGAATACTGGGGAATAAAATGAAGGATGGAAAGAGTTTGACATGGATTCAATATACTCTCAGTCAGGAATTTTGTTCCCTTAGCTTTTTTGTGTGTTTATATCTTTACCTATTGGGCACCTTGCATTAGTTATTTTCCACCTATCTATTATTACTCCTTTCTCTCCTGCTATCTTCCCAGGAAAGAGTTTCATCCGAAAATTTAATACCAAACAAAAAAAGCCACGTGAATTTTGAACACGTACTGGTTTTAATTAATGCAAACTACTTTATAAAAGTACTTACTATGATTTGTATGTGTATAATCTTAGAAACTATAAATCAGTATTTTCAATGGAATTGTAGTTTTTCTAAAGACTTACGGTATTAAGAACCATGGTTTAAACTGTTCACTTTTATGCAGTTTCATGTTAGGGTCTTACAGTGTGAATGACGGTGCACAGCTCTACATGATTGACCCATCAGGTGTTTCATATGTGAGTAATTTGGAATCATTTGACATTCTATTATAGTTTAATGGTATTTCATTAGCATTTAAGTCTCATTTAGATCACATGAAATTTCTTTGAAACTCATTCAAGGAAAGTAATGTTTTCTTGTTTATCATTAATAAACTATGGATATGAGGCAGAGGAAAGATTTGTAGCTTTCAATATATTCATAGAAACTACATAGAGAATATGATATTTTGAATATGTGATTTTCCTTCATTCATATAGTATACATATTAGCAGTGTCTTAAAAGTGAATATCATGTCTTCCCTTTTAAAGGTAGGGTTTAAATAGGATTTCTTGGAACGTTTTCTAAATAATTATACCCTTAACTGTTTTCTTCTTCTGAGGTTTTCGTGGGTTTTACTAACTGAAGGAAATGAAGACTGTTAAATGTATTTTGTTATAACACAAGTATTTATATGCATCCTTTTTAAAAAAAAGCATAGGTAATAAGTGAAGGTTTAGAATATTGAACTCATAGTAATTTCTGTCTCAGAAATTTATCATTTCATTTTTTACTTGTTACAATGCTAAAATTTTTTTTCATTCCTATTCCCCAAAATGTCTCTAATTTAAAGCATATATGCTGATATAGTTTATTTTTCTTTCCATATACCTCTATTGAAAAGAATCCAGTTTCTTCTAGAATTAAGTCTGGTGTTTTAATTTTTTTGAGTCTCTTCGCATTCATCAGAATGTGTTTAGCTATATTTTTCCATACTTTTAAAAATCATTTAACATCCTTTCATTAACTTATAGAAACAGAAACTGTAGTAGTTATCGATATGATAGTATACTAATTCAGTGATTACATACTTTGTCTTTTTTTAAAATAGGGTTATTGGGGCTGTGCTATTGGCAAAGCCAGGCAAGCTGCAAAGACAGAAATAGAAAAGCTTCAGGTAACATTTAATGCTTGAATTTTTGCTATGTCATCATCCTCATGCAGTGAAATTTTACCATCACAAACTAACTGGTTTAGTCTAAGAATATAGTGTGGCTTGATGTCTAGAGCAGAGCTTTCTGAAGCTACTGACTGGCTGAATAGAAAAGCTGGTATCACATTATCTGTAAAGTTGTATTATGGATCCCTTTATGATTTTGGTGGCTGCTATAAAGCTTCAATCTAGAAAAGCACAAACAACTTTTTATGTAATTTCACAAAATCCTTGACGCCCATTCATGAATCCCTGTGAGCCTTAGCTTGAGAATTTTGGTGTTTAAAATTTTGAGTTAATGTCACAGAAATAGCTATAATAAAAAGTTATACATAGTCCTTTTTTCCTATATCATTTCTTTCTTTGGAACAGTTTTTATGTGTTAGTAGCCTTATATTTAAGTGCTGGCTTTGGTCTCCCATGCTTCTTTATTTTGCTTCTAGCTAGATAAGGCATGGAGCCTGTCCTGTTATGAATACCCACTTTTTCTTCCCTAAGAAATTAAGCTATTAGTGTGAAAAAGTTTTCTTTAACCTGGTTTTCCTTTTAGCCATAAATTGATCAACTTAATATTGAAACAGTATCCCCAGAGTCCTTATTGCTTACCTGTCAGAAACTTCCCTAAGAGGCATGCATATGATTTATCAGAGTTTTGGTAAATTATACTAAGATAAAATTTCATGAACATTTAATATTAATGCTGAAATAGAACCTTGCTCAACTAAGGCCAGGTTCTAGAAAATACTAGTGCATGTCATTTATTTAATGCCAAGTTCTAGAACCTCCTATAAAGCCTAATTCATATTTGGTATTTAGTAAAGTTTACAAAAGGACCTTAGAGATCAATTAGCCTAAGCCCAACCCTGGGTTAAAAACCTATCTGAACAGTATCCAGACCTTATGACTCTTAGACTGGTATTCTTTTCCATCACACACTTACTGGTATGGTGCTAGGTTCCTATCTTCTACTCTTTTCCTTTTTATCTTTCCATGGTATTATGTGCAAATTTGAAAATTAGAATATTTAGAGCAGTCAACTATCTTTTTGTTTTTCTGTGGTTAAATCCTAGTAAGGAATGGGAAAAAGAACAAATCCCAGCTAAAAATCAAGAAAAATTACTTCGATTTAGGAACACTTATGCTTTATGACAAAAACATGCTCTAAATAAGGTGTTGCAAACTATGGCCCACTGCTTGCTTTCGTGTAAGTTTTATTGGAACACAGCTACATTCAGTCTATGGCTGCTTTCATACTGTAACAGTAGAGTTTAATATTTGGAATAAAGAGGCCATATGACTAATAAAATCTAAAATATTTATTTACTAGTTGGTTCTTTACAGAAAGAATTGCTGACTCCTGCTCTGTATCACTGTTCTCATGTGTTTCTTCTGATGGTTTGTTTACTAAATAATAAAAACTTTGGAGAACATTGTAAAAATATTGCCAGTTAAAATGTGCTTTTTCAGGCTAGCTTAAGTTTGCCTTTCTAGGGTGCAATTAATTCACTAAATATAGAACTTAACATAAGGGCAAAAATATGAAGATCAGTATTCTTTCCTTTCCTTTCACCCCCAATTTAACAGGAAAAAATATAAACATCATAGGATTACAACAAACTTCTTTATTTAGACTTAAGTTATTGCTTTCCCATATTTTATCTGTTTGTATATTTTACCTGTGAACTATATGAAACAAAGTTGTTGGCATGACATTAAATCTTAAATGCTTCAGCATTCATCCACTGACACCATTACCATCGCTAAGATACTACTGTCTAATAGTCCATAAAATCAAATTGCCTCAATAATCTAAACAGTGTCTTGTGTAACTGTTTCAAACTGTTGATGTTCATATTGAATTTGTTCCTTAGATCTCTTTTAATTTAGTCTTCCCCCCAACAATATTTTTTAAGAGTCAATGCTAGTTGCTTTTGTTGTTGTCCCCACTGAATGGATTTATCTATTTCCTAAGACTAGTTAATATTCTTAAATTTAAATTCAATGTTACGATTTTTGTTGTTCCTTCTTCCTCATGTAGTTGTGCAGGCATAGCTTTAGCATCAGGATTTCCAAATTAAGAAAATCCATATTGACGAACCTAGTTTAAAGATATAATAGTTGAATCACCTCAAGTCTGGACTGCTGTATGAGGACCCTTTATCATTCACCATTTTCCATACCCGCAACGTATCCAGAAAATATGAATGCCAGTTCACTCAAATATTATTTTGATCCTGTTGTGTGTGTTCAGAAACCCATGTGTTAATTCAGAAAACCATATATCTAATAATAAAATCTTGGTACTGGTTACTTACAAAACCTACAGTATAAAACTCTTCACCTGGGCACTTCACGGCTGTATTTCTACTCTGATTTCCAAGTGTTCACTGAAAGAATGCTGAATTACTTCTAATTTGAACAAGCTTTTGGCTTCCTACTTTTGCTTTGCACAATTCATTAAGCTTCCTAGAAATCAAACCAAATCCATTCTGTTCTAAGAACCCACTCACATCTTGGTTCCTCTTCAGAGCTTGGTATTTTGCATATCCCAGATATTTTGCATTTTTGTCTTGAATAGTTCTATGAGGGATAATTTATCCTACTCCTTCATTTTTCAGTATCTTGTATATAGTAGTCATTTCTTTCATGGCTTATTTGCATTTTATTACCCTAAATTGGCTATAAAGAAAAACAGATTTCTAATCTTTGAAACTTCAGGGTCTGTCTATGAATAGATTCAAAGAGGGCTCTGGGTTTTTATAAATTTTATCACAAAGTTAGTGGTGCCTATGGATTATCCAGGAAACCTTTTTTGGTGTATTAATTTACAGACATTAAGTTGTAAATCAGACAACTTCGGTTCTGAGTTTTTTTGATTTTCAGTTATTTTCCTTGGTTTTATATCTAAGTATCTATCTCAAGAATGTGAGTTATTGATAAAAGTTGTGAAAATAGTTACACAAGTGGAAAATGGTGTTCTTTTGACTCATATAATTTACGTTTTATTTTCTGTAGATGAAAGAAATGACCTGCCGCGATATTGTTAAAGAAGTTGCAAAAATGTAAGTTGGAATTGGAATTTTCCTTACCATCTACAAAAATATTTAACTTGACCTTTCCACATACGTTATGCTAATTCAAAGACGCTATTTTATTTGGTAATAAGTGTATAAATTTTAGAAGGTGAATTTAACATTCTAAGCAACCTAATTAAGGAGGAGAATATACTTTTAATTAAGTTACATTTTCAAGTAATAATGAATAGAATGGGAAAACATAGTCTTTGCCCAAACTGCTATTAAGTGACAGGTTAAAGGTAGGAGGACATATAGCAGACCTTTAGAGGCTTCATTTCTTAGTTCCCAACTTCTCAAATCTCGTAAGTCCCAACAATACTCTTAGATTGCCTCCAAGAAAGCTTATTGGTTTACAGCTAATTATTTATGCATGATCCATGAAACTGGCTTATTTATATTTTTTAGGAAAGACACGTTTTACTTTTTCAGGTTTATTGTGGAAGTTCTTGTAACAAGATGAGAAAAGCAGTATTTCAAAACATTTACAGCTTAAGAAAACCTGAGTGGTTTATATATTACAGGTACATAAAGTAAAATACTATGTAACAGATATTTGGAATGGTAAGCAACAACAAAGTTAATAAACCTGGGTGATGATGCTTCAGAAATTCATGATTCTTCCAGATCAGAGTGTAGGCATTTGATATGCGAGGGAAAAAATCCCAACAGGCTCTATGGCATGATAATAAATACACTATTTAAATAACACTCATAATGTCTTTTAAACTGATAGTTTTGTCCTAATGGTTCATCATTCCTGCTACTGCCATTACCCCTTCCCTTCTACCCCACCTCACCTTTTGTCTTCAGTTGTGAAGCAAGCAGACGGCATTCTGTGATTGTCAGTTAATAACAGGAACATTGGGAACGAACATACATTAGAACTGCTAAAAAAGAAAGTGAATAATCTTACTGAATTGTACAACAGTTTAACATGATAATATTCAGTTTCTTTCACTGAATAAATCCTTTGAAGTACTTCTGGAAATCTACCCTTATCACCTTTTATATTTAGGTATAATAGTAGTCATCTCTTACTTTCATGTAGGAAAGCCATCCCTCCATCATTTAATAAAATGGAACACCATGGCTCTTTTACTTAGTTCCAAAAAATTAAGATGCCCTCATATTATAGCAAGGCTTTAGAAGACCCTCCAAAGTAAGGGATGTAAGGCACTGGAAAGTATAACATAAACCTATGCCCTGATACTGTACTTAATTTTTTCTTCCTTTTTTTTTTTTTTTTTTTTTTGAGACAGCCCCCCACCACCCAGGCTGGAATGCTGTGGCACAATCATAACTTACTGTAACATCAAATTCCTGGGATTGAGCAATCCTCTTGCTTTAGCCTCCCAAGTAGAGGGACTATAGGCACATGCCAACATGCCTGGCTTTTTTTTTTTTAATAGGAGTTGGGGTCTTGCTATGTTGCCCAGGCTGGTCTTGAACTCTTTGGCTCAAGCAGCCTCCCAAAGTGCTGGGAATATAGGCATGAGCCACCATGTTCCTTGCCTATACTTAAGTTTTTGATGCCTTTTCTGTTACTTCAGTATGTTGCATGAAATTGCTTCCTTGTTTGCTGCAATTTGTAATATACTGCAGTGTGAAGGCCAGGTTAAGTGGCATATAAACCATTATAAAATGGTCAAAGGTTTTAAAAAGATTACTGCCAAGCAGCTGTAGGCTGAAGAGACCGCTAGTAGTTGCAAGGACGTAAATTACATGGTTTTAAAAATAATCTGGTTGCCTGCAGTCCTAGCTACTCGGGAGGCTAAGGCGGAGGAACACTGGAGCCCAGGAGTTCAAGGCTGTAGTGGGCTATGATCCTTACTGAACTCCAGCCTGGGCGACATAGTGAGACCCCATCTCTTAAAATGGTTAATGAACAGAAAAAAATAAATATCCTGAAAAGGCACAGTTAATCATGGCCTTTTCCCATTGAATTTGTATCTTTAAAACAATGTATCAAAATAAACTGAACTTGGGTTGTATAGGTATATTCAGTATTTGTAGGGAGGGCAAAAGTGTTTAATTTTATCTCAATCCCCATGTAATTTGTTATCTTTTCTAGTGTTCATAATAATATAGACTGTAGAATATGTCTGTGTGTAATTTTAGAAATAAATACTTTTATTAGGGATGTGTGTTTTAATTTGTAATGACTGTGGGTGGGTGAACTACAATGTTTGGAGGTTGCCAAAAATGTTAATTTTCCCTTTTCTGTTCTAGAATTTACATAGTACATGATGAAGTTAAGGATAAAGCTTTTGAACTAGAACTCAGCTGGGTTGGTGAATGTAAGTTATTTTTGTATATTTATTTGATATGCATCATCTTACTGCACCTAATTACCACTGGGTGTCCTTTCTAATATAAAGAAAGCCAAAACAATTTTACCAGGTAGTCTAATGAGGAGAAAGTTCTTAATAATTACTTAAGTTGTGAACAGTTTACTTTTTGAAACATCCATTTCATGGTTTTAAAAGATATTACTGAGAAATCACCAATTTTTTTCTTTCTAGCATAGTAACCACAAGGTTTCAAGGCAGGATAGTTTAAAAATCTAACCTTATGTTATAGATTAATGCTCAGGATTTATAAATCATGGTGTGTAATTTACTCTTCATTTCCACAAGAGCTTGCTTTGATTTGGGCACATACAATCTCATGTGGAGGAAATACACAAAAATGAGTTCAAAGCATCTAGTATTACTCATAGTACAATTTTGCATCATTAGATGAGTCATACCTATGGATTGGGTAGATTGTATGGTATTGCAAATCACAACATACTTCTCATTTTTAATTCATTTAAATATATGGCTTAATTTACAGTAACTAAAGGAAGACATGAAATTGTTCCAAAAGATGTAAGGGAAGAAGCAGAGAAATATGCTAAGGTAAGCCACAGCATAAAAACTTCTCTAAAATCATGTGTTAAATAATAAACAAACTTGGTTGAGTTTTATTAAATAACACCAGCGTTCAAGTGAACTAAGGATAGAAATTTTCTAGGTTCTCTCCAGTGAGGACAAAGTTGCAGCCCTGGTTCCAAAAGAAAAATTTTTTGTGAAAACTGCCAGGGATTTTCAGGACATTTAATGCTTTCATACGTATATATTCTATCAAGGATATAGTTGTTGATTGTTACAGCAAGATTTACTTAATCATTCTTTCTTGGGTATCTTCTAAAGAAGCATTCACTTCGGGTTATAAGTAAAGGAAGTTTTAATGACAGGTGCTTAATTGAGGCTATTGTATCTTAACTTGCCCACTAATTTTCTCTTAACAGGAATCCTTGAAGGAAGAAGATGAATCAGATGATGATAATATGTGACCTTTCCTCCAGTATCTGTTCTATTTTAAATTTCTACTACAGTCCCATGTAACTATTTAGCCCTGTGGATTATACATAGTTACTGACCAATTTTCATTAAATTTTTGTCTTGTACTATTAAAGCTTGGTTAATATCTGCCTGACAAAATTCGTGGGGGTAATTGAGGACATTTACTTACTATTAAAATACAGATTTATGCCTACTTAAAAATTCCTTAATTAAAATACTATAAAATGAAGGTTTGAAATCAGATGAATTCAAAGCCCTATTTCATCACTCATCTAAAATTTAAACATATTTTCCTGGGTTCTTGTATTAAAAGAACCTACCAACTCAGTAGTGAAATGATTGGTGGTCATCAGTCACCATTAATCTTTAGGTGTGATGCAGATGAAAGATGTTTTGATTTGGGATAGTTTTTTCAAAAATAAATCCTTTACTATATAAGTCAAGAATGTTTTTGCTTTTTTCCTTAACTGTGGTGAGAAAGAGTGGATTTAACAATCAATAAAGTCCCTATTTTGTCACTTGAAAAATTTCTTGATCTGTAAAAAGTTCAAATAAAAATACCCACACCAGATAGCTTTTCATGCTAAAAATAAATAAGAATATATGTGAAAGTGCTCTGTAAACAGAACTATTACTAAGTGGAATAATCAATAATGTGGCCTGGAAGAACAGCTGTCACAACATGAACAGCAGTAATCACAGCAGGAACAAACAATTTGAACTCAGGCCAGGTATGCACGCCCTTTATTGGGCTCATGCCAGTATCACTTCATTCAAGTGTTATTTCCTAAGGAGGTAATCTGGTTACAGAGTTTAGCTGCAGGGTACTGCTGGACTTTGAGCATTTGTGTAGTTTAAATAGCAAATCATTATACCTGAATAGCTAACTACTATACAAACAGCTCAAAACCAATATTTCATTACCATGGCTTCTTTTATGTAACATTACCTGCTACATTTTACATCTCACATATTTAACTGAGAATGACACAAGTGTTGGCCTTGGAAAAACACCTGAATAACATCCATTAACAGACAGATAAATTGACTATCCCTGAGCCAATCCGTGGCCATTCCTATACTTTCCCAACGTTCCAGAGTATGAATGGCACATGAAATCTTCTTACTGTGCTTTGAGTATATCTGTTCTTAAATTTACATCAGTATAGTTATGAACCCTCTTTGAAAGGAAAGACATTGGTTCTAAAGCAACCTAAATTTGAGCAGCTAAGCCACTTGTAAGCTACTACAGGTGCATAATATAAATCTACAACTATTTAAGCAGATACACCTAGCTCTATAGCTATTATGAAAGAAAAACAAATGAATTTTCATACACACTAAAATACCGGATAAATAAATCTAGGTTCAATTGTAGGGGCACTTTGTTACCACCACTGAGATATTAGCCTCTGAGAATAAAAGCCGGTACACTTTACTTTCACATGAATACAAAATTTATTTTCAGAAAAGACTGAGTACCTTATCACCATAAATCATCTTGATACTGGTACCTAAAAAAGTTTTAAAGAATAAAGATTTGGTTTAGAAATTGCAAATAATAAAATATTTAGACTATAGAAGCACTTATCTGATAAGACTGTTTTTATTTCTACCATTCATAAAGAGACCTAAAAAATAAGAAAATCAAGTTGTAGGTCGTCAATGTTTAACTGATTGACACATTACAATACTCTTTATTTCGTAGGACAAGCAGTAAATTAAGATCACCAATTCATGTTTTCTTCATTTTGTAAAAGTATCCACATATTAAAATGCTGATAAGAAACCAGAAGAAATCCTAAATGAAAATGTCTTAAGGTACAACACTAACTCCTAATACTGTTTCTCTAACGTTATTTTGAATACCTTACTCTTTCAAAATGGAACCCAGACTTGACCTATTTTACTTTCCTGCACCCCATCATATCCATATTGTATTTCGCATACCTAGGCTATTTCTTAACTGGTCTTTCCTCAGGACTCCCACAACCTGCCAAACAAAGCCCCCTAAAATGATGGTCAAATTTCTCCCTGCTCACAGCCCCATTACATGTTTCTTATTAAATAGTTGTTAAACTTTTTTTTTTTACAAGGAACTCCAAAACATGAAATGAGTAAGAGCATGGCTGCTTGTAACCCCAACCAAGTAAAGATGTTGTGTTCTACCACCGACCATGTGTATGCATCTATTGTGGCTTAAATATAATAAAAATTAGTGTATGTGCCCCCAGTCTGGGAGTCGTTAAAAAAAAAAAAAATCATGTCTTTGGATCTTGACTGGTTTAAGCACACAATAAGCATTCAAATGCTAAAGGCACACATTTCTTACTGAAGTAATTCATATTAATTAACTGGAGGGTAAGGTATACTATTTTAAAAATACTGGTTCAGAAATGTATTGATCAGAAGCTTCTAAATTAAGATAAGCCACTGGTTTATCTGAACAGATCTGGAAAACTGAACCTTAGAAAATATAAAATGTGGTGGAACCAATTCTTCTGTGAAAGCACAGTAGAGGAATTTTTCTTGTTAAAAGCAGTTAGGGCTTCCTATCTATCCCAATACAATCACAATGATTTAAGAAACCAGCATCATAATTAAAACCAGGATATTGGGTTATAAGCTCATACAGGTTTAAGTCTGGCTTTGTCATTTACTTAATTATCTCTTCTATAAAATGAGGATTAGGTACCATTTAAAGTGACAACAAAATGGAAATATTTAGGTGTAAATTTAATCAAATTTGTATAAGATTTTAATGTTGAAAATTATAAAATGATTACAGAAAATAAAGGAATAAAGTTATCAGAAGACTCTATTGTTAAGATGTCACTTCTCCCTGAAGTGATTCAATGTAAAGAGGCTTTTTGGGGGAGGAGGGATAGAAATCAACAAACTGTTTCTAAAAATTAATATGGGGAAAGTAAAGGAATTAGAAGAGCCAATACAATTTTGAAAAAGAACAAGTGAGAAGACCCACACTACCTGATTTAAAGACTACTATAAAGTAAATAAAACCACCCCAAACAAAAACTTCATACATAAGTAACTCAAAAGTGATCACAGACCAAAATGTACATTAAACTACGAAACTTCTAGAATAAAACATAGTAGATCTCTTTGACTGGTTTAAGAAAGATTTCTTGGCTACTACACCAACAGCATGATCCATAAAAGAAAGAAATTGACAAATATTTTCACCAAAATTAAAAGCTGCTACTCTTCTAAAAATACGGTTAAGAGAAGGACAAGGCTGGGAATGGTAGCTCACACCTATAATCCCAGCACTTTTGGGAGGCCAAGGCAGGAGGATCCTTGAGCCCAGGACTTCTTTTCTTTGAGACCAGCCTGGGCAACATGGTGAGACCCTGTCTGTACAAAAAAATTTTAAAAATTAGCCCATGTGTTGGCTCACACCTGTAGTCCCAGCTACTCAGGAGGCTGAGGCAGGAGGAAAGCTTTATCCCCAGGAGTTAGAGGCTGCAGTGAGCCATGATTGTGCCACTGCACTCCAGCCTGGGCAACTGGGCAAGACCCTGTCTCTTTAACAACAACAACAAAAAAAGGACAAGACAGGAAAAACTCTGGGGAAAAAATATTTGCAAATTACATCTGACAAGGGACTTGTGTCCAGAATATATGAAAAACTCCCAAAACTGAATATGAAACCCAATTTTTAAAAATGGGCAAAAGTCAAATGGACAGTTCACTAAAGAAGATACATGAATGGTAAACATGTAGCTAAAAAGATGCTCATTATTTGTTAGGAAAATGCAAATTAAAATCACAATGAGATTCATTCCAAATCTATTAGAATGTGTACAATTAAAACTGCACACATTCTGACCACACTAAGCATTGGTGAAGATCTGGACTAACAGGAATGCTCATTGCTGGTGGGAAAGCAAAATGGTACAGCTGCTTTGGAAAACAGTTTGGCCGTTTCTTATCAAGTTGAACACTTAGCATATAACCCAGAACTCCTCCTCCTCCTAGATGTTTACCTAAGTGAAATGAAAACTTAGGTTACATGATTCACACATACTGTATGATTCCAATTGTATGACATTTTAGAAAAGGCAAAACTGTAGGGTCAGAAAACAGGTAAGTGGTTCTCAGGGGATGGGAAGAGATTAAGCACAAAACTTTTCTTAGGAATGGAAATGTCCTATATTTTGATTGTGTTTAGTTAAAAGACTTTAAGTTTGTTAATATTCATAGAGTTATCCATATAAAGGATAAATTTTACTATATTTAATTGTACCACAATAAACCAGACTTAAAAACTGCCTAGTATATAGAAAATGTTGAAATGCAAGGCATTATCCTTTCAATTCAATTCGGCAACTATGTACCACCCTAGCATGTATGCCACCTGAGATCCTTTTTATTACATTGTCCTAAGTACACTGGATAAACCTATTCTCTAAACTGTAACACTATCTTACTTTATAGTATCAGTAAATGGGCATTCAATTTTAATCCAAAAACATATCCTAGTCTTTGGTTCAACATTAGTTCCCTATAGAACACAAAGAACACAGAAAATAGAAAACACACTCTTGCCTTTTAGTTTACAAAAGGAAAAGAAGTTAAATTTAGAGAGGCCTTATTTTTATAAAACCGCTAAATGATATCTCTTACCCTCCCTTTATTTTTTTTCTCTGCTAGTGACTTTATTCATGAATCTGTAATGGAACTCACAATAGCAAAGAACATGAAAAAATTTCAGATTAATATTTATCGACCAAATACATCAGAGAATACCTCTATTTTTTATATAACTAACAATTCCTAAAATGTGCATGTTAGAATATAAATATTCTCCACTTTGTGGAACTTCAAAGTAATGAAGAATTGCTTAACACAGTTTGAAAAACTCATTACACTGTCAAATACATCCGAAAGAAATGTAACCAGTACAATAACCATTTCATGGCTAATCTTCTGGTAAAGTACTATCTTCATATTGAAAAAATAAATTAGTAAAGATTAAAATTTTTTAAGTGCTGAACCATCAATCTGAAAGGGTTAAGATGGTTTAGTATTTGCTATGTTCATCATATTCATATTTCCCCAATATGAGATGATAAACATTATCTTAAAATTAAAAAATAATTTTTCATTGAGATTATTTCCTGGAAGTCAAAAATTGCATCATTGCTAAATGAAGCTTTTCATGATATGTGAGTATATTAGATATAACCAACAATTTTTCATTGTTTTAAGCATGATCTTTGGTTGAAAGCTGTCCTGTTATATTTTTTAGTTGGGTAGTTGTTCTCTTACCCCCCTTTAAATTAAGGTGAATTAAATTAAAACAAGAAAAAAGCACAAAGAAGAAAGCCATCTATATTCCCACAATACAGAATAATATTTTAAGATTTTTATTTTCTAGTTTGCCTCCATTGTTTTTTCACTGTATATAGTTAAACTATGTGGTACGTGCCTATGTAGCTATATATTTATTATTCCTCATGTAAATATTAGAACATAACAAATTAATGTTCCTTTTTTGACCACCCCAACCATTACAAGAGGTAATCACTCTATTAGGTGTATCCTTGCAGTATGCACATAACATTTCTCTAAAAGAATAAATGCTGGTATAATGTGGTTAATATATAAAGTTTTTTTTTATTTTTAAAAAAGTTTTAAATTTTTTTTAGAGACAGGGAGGGCCTTGCTCTGTCACCTGGGCTAGAGTACAGTGGCATAGTCATAGCTCACTGTAGCCTCAAACTCCTGGGCTCAAGTAATCCTCCTGCCTCAGCCTTCTGAGTAGCTGGGACTACACCTGGCTACTTATTCTTTTTTTTTGGTAGAGACGAGGTCCTGCTATGTTGCCCTAGCTGGTCTTGAACTCCTGGCCTCTGCCTCCCAAAGTGCTAGGATTACAGGCATGTGCCACCATGCCCAGCCAGTTAATGTATGAAGATTGCTGAAGAGTAGGATTCCTTACGTATCTTGAGTTTGCCTTTGAAGAGTGTGATTTGGACTTATATTTGATTTCTACTACATAAAACCACAAAGTAGAATTTTAGGAAAATTCACTTAGAAAGTTGAACGATGAGATCCATATGGGAATGGGAGTTATTAAATTTTTTTTCAGGAAAAGCCAACTGGGTTCAGGACTAATAATGTAATATAGGAGAATTATTCTTAAGATGACACCAAGGAAATGCTGGTAATTTAGAGAAAGGGAAATGGTATAGGAGAATTAGGGGTATAAAGATGATTATATATCACCTCAGTAGGTTTGACTTGAGAGTCAGCAGCAACCAAGTGTAAAAATTCAATGCAAACATTTAGATGCCTACAATGTATCACATCGGCAAGGAAGATTGAAATGTAAAAAGTTAAGATACAGCAAACACACTTAAAAATCACTTGCAAGATCCATGAGAAATGTATGTGTATTATTATGTATACATATAATGTATGTCTATACTGAACTACAAATGTGTGCTTTGGGAAGGGGAGGACAGGAACTTCTTTCTTTTAGACAGAGTCTCACTCTGCTGCCTTGGGCTAGAGTGCAGTGGCATCAACATAGCTCAGTGCAACCTCAAACTCCTCGGCTCAAGAGATCCTCCTGCCTACGCCTCCTAAGTAGCTGGGACTACAGGAACGTGGCACAACGCGCTGCTAATTTTGCTACTTTTAGTAGAGATGGGGACTTGCTCTTTCTCAGGCTGGTCTCAAACTCCTCAGCTCAAGCAATGCTCCTGTCTCGGACTCCCAGAGTGCCAGGAGAAAAACAAAAGATGTCAATAATTAGCAAAATACTTCTGAGATGCCAATAATTAAAGAGACTATATGAGAATATGAAAGACAATTTAGATGATAGTGGGAATGCATGCAATAGATAACTTTCTCAGATGGTGGTTCAAAGACCACCTGCATAAAAATTCTCCATAGATTTGAATTCAGTGCATCTGAAGCAGGGCTCAGGAATCTGCACTGTGAATAAGTACCTGATATATAACTCTTATGAACACACTAAAATTTGACAATTACTGATCTGGACACAGGTTATTCAAAGGTGAACAACAGTGTAACCAAAAAGGTTACTTAAAAGGTTTTAAGAGATGACACTTGTGTTATAAAGCAAAATGGGGGATGAAGCAGGAGTGGTTAATGGGTACTTAGGAAAATTTTTCATTTAATTATATGAAAAATATGTGTCTCAAGAATAGGAGCACATAATCTACATTTTTAAAAAGGGGAAGAATCTGGTAGAAAAATTTACAGCAGATGGTTTCAAATATTTTATGATTCAACATCAGTTCCCAAACAGGACAACATAGAGGTGTTAGGAGAACATTTCTAACATGAGAGTAGATGAAGAGCCAGGGTGCCAATAAGAAAGAAATTGTACAATTGTTCATCGATGGTCAGGGATTAAAAAGCATCTTTCATATTTTACCGACAGGTCAAGAAAGAGAAAAATAATTCTGACTTAAAGCTTACCAGCAATATTAGTAGGATTCAAGTTTACACTGAAAGTATGTTCTACTGACACATTCTATCAATACCTAGTTAGAAGTTCAATTCATAGGATAAAAACTGACAGATAATTCATCATTTATAACTAGATGTTCTATTTACTATTTTCGTTTCAAGAGATTCTTAAAATGGTTTTACTGCAACTTTCCCCTAAAAGATATTTGACAATCACAACGTGCCCATTTCTATTCTAATTACCATCTGACCTTTGATGTCTCTACTCTAAGTGGAGCAAATGTGGCTAATTGCAGCTCTTACATATTTCTAGAAAAGTTGACCACAAATGAACATAGATTCTTCCTTCACAGGCAATATAATATTTCATTTACAAACTCAAACACGTTTGACATGGAAAGCCTAAAGGCAAGCCACAACATTGGCAAGTCAAACACTAAATATTTCTGACAGCAAAAAGTTTCTCTTCTTTCCTGGCAACCCTCTCTTTCATGACTGAAGCCAAATGAAGCTTTCTGACAAATGACTTCATGTGTAGACATGACATGCCATTTTTTTTTTTCCTCCTCTAGATACCTGGACAGATTCCAAACTGAATTTCAGGAGAAGCTTTAAACATGAAACTAAGGCTAGCCTATTCTAAAATCCATTCTTTTCCCTAAATGGAAATCTGACAAAACAGGAAGTACACAGCAGCATAGAGAAGTTCTGTGGCTTAAGTATTTACTGGTAACAGACTAGCTCTTCATGACTATGTAATAAAATGCAGAACTTCAAATTTGAGAAGAAAACAAAAAAGTATGCCTTAGGTTACCAAGGCCTTGGTAATTTTAAGGGCTTCATGCTCACTTCGGCAGCACATATACTAAAATTGGGACGATACAGAGACTAGCATGGCCCTGCATAAGGATGACATGCTTTATAAAAAAAAAAAAAATTTTAAGGGCTTCAAGACACCTGATACATAGAGGAATAAGAAACAGAAGATGGCTTTTCTTTACCCTCCTGCATATAAAAATCCCCTTCCCTGCCCCATATGACCAAGATCTAAGCCACCTAAATTATACGAACACTGGAAGCAGCTTTGTGATTGCATATGAAGGTTACGAAACACAAAGATTTTTTGAGAAACAGTAAAGAATTCTGGTTTGGTTTGAGGGAACCAATGGGGGGAAAAATTGTTTTTTTCCTTGCCATAAGATCTGAGGTAATCCTAAATATAAACAAACAGTGGGCTGCTAGAATTGGCAGAGTCCATAATCTATTACCACACATACCATAAGCCAACAAAAGAAAAAAAAGAAAATAAATCGCTCACTCAAGACTTCTTTCCCTCTCTACCCCACTGCTGTTGAAACGACGAGAGGCCTTTTCAGGTAACAATTAACTTTTAAGTTATCATAAAGATACAACAGTATATCTAAGTGCCTAGGTAAATGTTGAAATACCAAATATAAAGCACTATTATCTGGTCTACTTTCTCCCCAAAAGCAGGTTGAGACCCACAGTAAGTCATGAAACCACTTTTATGAATCACACCAGGTTTTTTAAACAAATCAACTACAAGAGAAAACAGTGAAGTACACTGTAGTACTTTTATTTGTATGTGAGTGGGCAATACACGCATATATACAAAATAGAAATGTCACTATAATGAAATTAATCAGTGGTTTTCTTGCTTAGCTATTATTTCAAATATGTTTTACCAGCCAATGAAAACAATTAGAACTCTTATTAAATAAAATAGTGAGATAGGTGGGGCATTAAAATGTGTGTCAGAATTTGATCCTAGGAACGTCAGAAACTTCCTTAAGTGCTAAAATTATCAAGTCAAAGTCTAATACATCAGATCCTCAAGGGTTGTTAAATGACCATACCCTTCAAGGATAGATGGATATTATAAGTAGGCTTAGGAATTCCTGTTTGAAAAATACGATGCTGGATTGGAACCCTAAAATATTGAGAGCTGTAAACATCTAGCCCCGTATCTCTCATTCTCTAAAAGCAAAACCTCATGCAGTGATGTATCTCAGGTATAGCCAGTGAGTAACAGACTTATGACCAGAACACATAACATCTGGTTTTCAAATCCGCTGTTGCTATATTAGGATGGTTATTCAATCCTATGTCCTATGAATTATTGTAAAAATTCTGAGAATTTTTGAGCTAAGGGTACACAATTGCCACTTTAGCTCTATGAATGCCTACTATGAGCCTGTTATTTTAACTTATCTCCCTAATTCCCATCATTGTCATTTTTTTTAAATCTTGAGGCCAAGCCCTTAGTAATATCTTAGCAATCAAGGATCAAGTAAGTGTCCTCATGAAATATCTTATCCAATTTTTTTTCCCAGGTTACCCCTAGTTTCATACTTAGAAGCATTATGGTATTTTGATTTTCAAAAATGTACTTGAAGGATGAGATTACGGGTTCAATAACTTACTGAGCCAGGTGGCTTATATATTGTTACTGGCAACCAATCTACCCTTAGCCCTGGCCAAACTTTCCTCAAATTTGTAGCACTAATAATTAGGAAGGGCTGTGAAAAATCAGGTACCATCAGAAAAACAATTTTCTGGTGGTTAAAGACACCATCTTTTAAAGAACAAAAATAAAAATTCTAATGGAAATTCCTGTCTTGTGGATAGTCTCCATAGTCCGCTACCCACTATGTGCTCTTGAACCTTACCGAATTCCTAAAACCTCAAGTGATCTCGTTTTAAGTAACTGATCAGGATGTTCTTGAACACACAGACACTGACAAAGCACATTTTTACTGGCATGCATCTGCCCATTAAACAACACCTTTTAGTTTGCTACAACTTTTTAAAACATTCACTCCACAGATAAGTGTCTACTAAGTGCCAAGGTCTGTGATAGGTTCTAAACCTACAAAAGTGAATTAGGTACAGTTCTCTGCCTGTAAGGATTTCCTCACATAGTGAAGGACACATAATAAAAAAGATAAAATGCAATACAGAAAGTGGTAGGGATCATATGAAGAAATACATGAAATTCAAATGGAGAGATTAACCTATAGTTGTAGATACAGAGCTATCAAGAAAACTTCACATAGGCCGGGCGCGGTGGCTCATGCCTGTAATCCTAGCACTCTGGGAGGCCGAGGCGGGAGGATCATTCTGAGCTCAGGAGTTCAAGGGCAGCCTGAGCAAGAGTGAGACCTCGTCTCTACCAAAAATAGAAAGAAATTAATTGGACAGCTAAAAATATATATAGAAAAAAATTAGCCGGGCATGGTGGCACATGCCTGTAGTCCCAGCTACTCGGGAGGCTGAGACAATAGGATTGCTCGAGCCCAGGAGTTTGAGGTTGCTGTGAGCTAGGCTGACGCCACGGCACTCACCCCAGGCAAGAGAGTGAGACTGTCTCAAAAAAAAAAAAAAAAAAAAAAAAAAAGAAAACTTCACTTAAAAGCTAGCATTTGAACACATGGAGATAGGAGAACATTCAAGATGGTGGGAACAGTATGAATAAAAACAAACAAATTGGAAAAACACAGGGTTTGTACAGGGTAGCCATAATAATTGACTGTGACTGCAACTCATGATACCTGAAGGGAAGTAGTAGAAAATAAGTGTGGAGAGGTTGATATGACCTTCAGGAGAGTCTTGAAAGCAAGACAAAAATTTAGATGATTTCTGTATATCGATATAATACATCCATTTAAAACTCTCCTGGATTGACATTCATTTAATAGAATTACTACACTAACAGCACCTGTACTTCCTAAATACTTGGCATCATTCCAAGCATGTTACATGTATTAAGCATGTAATACTAATTCCAAACTCATCAGGTCAGTTCTATTATTATCCCCATTTTACAGATGGGGCAGAGAAGGTAAGAAATTTGCCCTAAACCATCCCTCTTCACAAAAAACCCTGGCCATACCTACATATTCTAAAGTTAGCAGTATCTTCTCTGTTGTTCCTCCGTGATTTTTTAAAGCTATCATTTCTTATGGGGGCATAGGAAAAATCTAAATCCTACAAGTAACTCGAATGACTTAAGAGTATTTGAAAAATATAAGATATCAAAGGGATTATTAAAAATGATGCAATAAAAACATACACAACCACATACCCACTAAAAACTCAGAATGCTGAAACTAATGCATAAATGCTGTATTTCTGCATATGTTACTTTTTTCTGAATCGGTAAACAGATATCTTTGTAACTCAAAGCTAGCATTATAATGGGAGAACTTTTAAATACCTAACTATATAAATGAGATCAAAGATAGTCTTGATGTATGTTAACAAAGTGACTCCAATATCATAAGCTCACATACTATACTAAAACGAAGGTTCCAAAATGGTTAAGTTTTAAAAAAACAGACTAAAAAGTGCAATCAAAAAGGAAAAAATATTTACTACTGTGCTTGGTATTTAACTGATTATGTAAAAGACTTCTTTTTTTCTAAAACAAAATCAGAACTTTTCCCTTGATAAACAACAGGAAAGTGAGCAGAAAACACTTTTTTTGAAAAGCCTTAGGAAAACAAGGCAGGAGTGGGGTGGGGGCCGACAGCGGTGGGAGAACTATAGGAGGTCAACAGGTGAAATTAAGCTCTTCCTCTTGAGAAACACCCAAAAGTTAGCCTATTCCATCTCTTGATATTTCTAATTATTAAAGTACTTCCTTACACTGAACATTTTATGTCGAAATAGAAGTGATTTCTAAAAACAAGGCAATTAACATCTTCACCTGGATTTCATATATTTAAAGAATAATGGCTAAAAGTTCATGTTCCATAAACATACATCTGTTTACCTCTCTATATTCTATTAAAACCAAACTAAAACAAAATACGCTAAAATTAGTCCACACAGGAAGAGGGGAAATGAGAGCCCTTTCAGCTCATATACATTAGCCCTTTAAATACATACATATACAAGAGGACTTCAAAAAGTT
>RJWJ010026389.1:0-23049 GCA_004363605.1 Indri indri | reverse complement strand
CCTTAAAACTGACCTGGGAAGAACCTCGTTCTTCCCTGTCCCCTAACTCTTTGTGATCAACTCTACCCTCACACATTTTTCCATCTTGGACCGGGCTTCCATTGTTTTGCAAATGTAACTCAAATTCTTGGTACATTTTCCCATTTCCCCCATGCTCTTATCTTCTGGTTTCAGATCTACCTTCAGATTGACTTTCGGCCACAACATCAATAATCCCTGGCTTTACTCTAGTTCTCAGACCCTCAGCCTTCATCATGCAGCGTGTATCTACCTGGAATACACTTTCAACTTTCTCCGATCTGACCTGCCTTTCTGTTACCTAACCCTGAACTCTCACAAACACATGTACTTGCTGTGGTTAAAGCAGATCAATGTTTGAACTCAGGCTCTGACACGAACAACTGGGCGGGTTCAAGTCAATGTATCCTTTAAAGCCACCAAGAGTTAATTCACCTTTTCAGGCCATTGAGGGTTCATCCATATACATGGCAAAACACAATGGCTACCTCAATTGGAGGCTGAAAGGATTAAAATGCCTGTACAGAGTAGATCATCAAATATTTTAGTGTTCTTCCTTCCTTTTATCATAAAAAGCTTCATTAAAAAATTTTCCTAACATAAATACATTAATGTTGATCAGAGGTTTGACATTTTTCTGATCATGCCCTTCAATAACAAATGAATTTTACATCATCACCCGACATATATACATATATAACTGAAGTTTCACAAACCAGTATTTAATCTTATTAGCTGTGATATGCTCTGACATTTTCTACTCTATGGTACTTGACTCTATTATATATATATTTTTTTAATTGTAGGTCCCAATCCAAAAAATTGAATTCACAACCCACAGATGGGTCACAACCTGAAAAGAATAATAGCTAACAACATCACTGTATCACCCTAGCCATCAATGGCACTGAAATCTATGTGCTCTCATTCCAAAAGAAATTCTCTTGCCTTCCCACCATGAGTTATTTCATTTAGCTATTAAAGAGTTAGAGAAGTTAAAAAAAAAAAAAATCCAAGCCAGTTGTTCCTACTCTGCAAATTGAAAGCGAATGAGTAAGCACTTGTGTCAGCCACTTTGGTGGTTAATACCTAAAATGCCCAAGACGGGCAGGAAGGTGTGGCCAGGTCCTAGGGTATGGCGCAGGTGAGGGAAGGGATCCATAGACATCTCTTGGGCAGATGCAGGAAACCTCCTCTATTCTTCATAGGGATAATATTAGTCTCCCAAAGGCTTTTAAGAAGACTTTCTCTTCAGGAACCCCCAATGGCATCTGAATCACAGAACTAATCCACAACCCACAGCAAGTTCACATTAACTGCCATGAGATAAAATTCAACCTCTGTTTTCCCCTCCTACTTCTCATATTTCTGAGAAGTATTTGTCAGAGATGCCAAGCAAACATCTAGCTGGAGGCCACAGAAGCTCCTCACTTCTGACACCACTTTCGTTCTCCAACATTTGGCAACGGTGATCTGGACTGCCTGAGTCCTCAGTACCTGCTTCTCTGCAATATCTAAACTCAAAACAACAGCGTTTCCTATTCAATCTGCCACAATTCCTTCTTCACGGTTCGTGATATGCCTTTGCAGTTTAATGGTGGTTCCTTTGGGGATGGAGAATTCAAACCAGGACTGAAAATCCTGCCCAAGCTATTGATATTACATATTTTTTCCTGTGCTATTTTATTTAAACACAGCTGTAAAAAACCCTTACTGTTGTCCTCAGATGTTTTTTTTTATTTTTCAAGTCATGGAGGTTTGTGCTGAGGATATCCTGAATCATTCGGACCCATCCTGGCTTTATCTTCCTTCCTTAGTTTTATTTAGACAGTCTTCTTAAAACCTCTCCCTCAGCAGACAGCTCCCTGGGTAGCCATCCCTACCCTCCATTCAAGCTCCAGCTGTATTTTCTAACTCATATAAGGCCACTTGGGATTAGAAAATAAGATTTCAAGGTTTAAAGCTTCAAATCTTCAGATGCCAGTTTTCCTTTGAGACTTTCTGGTTGGGAGAGTAAACTGGACTTTTGTCTTCCATGAGTCTAAGCTGTATACCTGGGTATGTCCAGATTTCTATTCTTAATTATTATAAAGCCATCTTATAATAATCTTCTTCCACTTTTTGGCAGTTTCTCATCCTCATCCAGTTCATTTATTTTTCCTCTGTGTTCTGAAGTTCTCAGCCAATATATATATATATATATAAAATTATATATATATATATAATTTTTTATTGGATATATTTGAGGTTTACAACATGATGTTATGGAATAGACATAGATAATAAAATGGTTACTATTTTAAAGCAAATTAACATATCTATCATCCCACATGGTTATATGTGTGTGTGTGTGTGTGTGTGTGTGTGTGTGTGACAACAGCAGCCTAAAATCTACTTACTTAACAAAAATCCCAAATATTATAAAATTTTTATTAACCTTATTCCTCCTGTTGTCCATCAGATCTCTAGACTTGTTCATCCTCCTTATCTGCTACTTTGACCTACATCCTCCCACTGTTTGAAGGTCTAGAGCTCAGACTGAAAAAAAGTGCTTAAATTTAAATGCCATTTCGCTCATAGATTTTCCATTCTGGCTTCAAATTTGTGGTCTGTGCATGTGCATGTATATATGTATGCAAAAAAAAAATAAGCAAAACTAGTTAGCTTGTTTGGTTTTCCATGAATAGAGTAAAAATCAAATTGCAATGGATTTCTTATTTTCTCAAATACCACTGCAAAGAAATAGAACTTTTCCTTCCTTGAGGATTATGATTTATTTTAGGCCTTGTCCAGAAGCTACTGAGAATTAAAGTAAGTAGCACATTGCTCAAGGAGCTGGCCCTCAGTGAAGAGCGATCCCAGTGCTATGTTTCATTTTTCACCAATCATCCTTCCATGTTTTGGGGAAAGAAATCACATTTCGTCATGTCCCATCTTTCCCAGGCAGAAATGAAGCAGTGCTTCCCCTGCTCCTTTCAACTCGGCATAAAAGCAGATCCTGCTGATGTCTGTGCCAGAAAAGTGTCACCATAACTCAGAGTGAAAGAGGGGTGAGCTTAAGCAGGTTCCCCCACTGCCTGCTGGAAGATACCAGAAAAATGAGAAGGAAGTTTTAAAAAACAGCACAGAAATGCTCTCTCACAGATAACTTTTCTCAATTTTTTTTTCTTTCTAAAATTGAAGGCATAGAGACCTAACACTCCAGACCACTGCAAAGGCATATCTAGAAATTAAAGCCTTAGTGATCACGGACATCGACGCTGACAGTGTGTAATAATAGTTTGCTCCGCACTTAGAACAGCATAGCTGGGAATTCTCCTCATTGCCCAGGGGGTTTATAGTCAACCATTTCCGAGGCAAAGGATATGCAATTATATTCTAAGGGCAAGAAAAAGATTTCTTTTAAAAACAGTGGAATTAGTTTTCTGAAGAGTGATAAATTCACTTTAGACTTTTGCAACTCAGAGTGTGGTCCGAGGCAATACCTGGGGCCTACTTAAAGATACAGAATCTCAGGCCCCGCCCAGACCTGCTGAATCCACACTGGCCTTTTAAAAGGCTCCCCAGGGGATATGGATGCACTTCATAGTTTGAGAAGCATTGTCATACATGACTTGATTAGGTCTCTCTAAACATAGGTAAGTATTTTGGTGGAACACACTTGCTACATACTAATGCTATACTGTCTTTGCTCAATGCGGTCTATGGAAATGATGTTGGGGAAGGCAGAAAGCAGGCCAGAGAACTAATGTATCTTAAGTAAGGAAAAAAAATCTCAGAAACACGGGTCATAGGAGATAGTGAAAAGAGACACTCACTGTGTCTCGTATCGAAATTTTTTTCCACTCAAAAGCATAGCGAATGCTAACATTGAGACCCTCCATACTAAAACACAGCTGCGCGATGGAAATCACGAAAAGTAATTTAGTTTCAACAAAATAATAAATACTGAGTGTATTACTGAACGAATACCCTGTTGCCTTTCAAAAGTAAATGTGTTTCATCTGAGCTCCATTAGTAATAAACATTTGAATTCCTGTCTATGATTCAAACATGAATCTTCACCAATGTATATTTTGCAGTGTTGTACACTCTTGCCCTGAGTAGCTTATCTTATAACTAATGGTACTCAAAGTAATGAACCCCACTGTTCATTACTACAGTGTGTATGTGTGTGTGTGTGTGTGTGTGTGTGTGTGTGTGTGTGAGAGAGAGAGAGAGAGAGAGAGAGAGAGAGAGAGAGTGAGTGAGTGTGAGTCAGAGTTTTGTAAAGATCAACTGTAGGCCTAGCAAGGCCAATAAGGAATTGTGAGATATAAGGAGCGAGCCGAACTTCCAGATTGTATGGGAGACCCCTCTGTCCTTCCAGCAGGCAGAGCCTTGGTAAAAATCTAAGCCTTATTTTAAATCCTGGGTCTCAAACTCTTGTGCATGCATCTACACTTTCAAATTCAATTCATTCAGCTTGGCTATACCTATATTGTACTTACTAAGTACAAGATACTCAGAGGAGCCCTGAATGATGCATAGATAAGTATGATAAAGACCCTACCTAATGGAATTTGAAGCCAGGTGCAGGGGTTAATGGAAATGTAGCATTTGCCAAATCTGAAGGTCAAAACTTTTCTGTTGTTAATTTGACTTTCCTACTGATCATAGTATAAATTGCTTAATCTTAGCTGATCTACCGTCCTAAAGGGAAAAAAGGTAAATTTCGCCTGATTAGATGGTATAATTAATGTCTTTGCTAAGCTTTTAAGTATTCTTAAAAGTAGATGTTTTTGTGTCTCTGGGAACAAATAAAACCTTAGTCTAAATATTGATATATGAATCTTCTTCAGATCCTGGGACGTGCTACAAGCATCTGAGTCTCAAAGCTCTGCACTGGCAGTTCCCTCTACCTGTAAGGCTCGTGTCTTGGGTTTTCCAGTTATTGGAGCCTCCTAATTTATTCAGGAGACATCCTTAATCCTCAGCCCCAGTAAGGTGTTTACTTGTCATTCGGTGCACAGGATAAGTACACAATAATTTAATCGGTATTTAAGGAAATGAGATTACATCATGGGACTCATTTCTTTAAGAACTGGTATTGTTTAAACCTCATTTCATTTATTCATTCACTCAATGTGTTACTATTCATCTACTGTGTGGGAGACACTGGTGTAGGGCCGCAGGAGTACAATGATGAATAAAACAGATCCATTCCTTATGTCTTGGGGCTCATGAAGCAGGTGGGTGGGTGACTGACAATAACATGCAAATAAATAATTCAAAATAGGATCATCTAAAAGAGTGATAAGTAAGTTTCAGATGACAATAATGGTGGTCATAGCTAGTTTATTGGAGCCATTGTATTTATCTAATAGGCAGGTATATAGTGTTTGCTGCATGCAGGACTATTCTAGAGTCTTCCCCAATATTAAATCATTTAGTCTTCAAAACATCCCTGTGAAGGAAATACTTTTATCATTGTCACTTTACAGATAAAGAAACTAAGGCACAAAAAGCCCAAGTCACATGCCCTGGATCACCAGGAATTGGCACTAGATGTGAACTCAGACTGTTTTTCTCCAGAGATTATGCTACAACCCTGTGTGCCGTGAGTGTGGCTTCTCTGGAGAGCGGGCCTTGCTGATTGACACACCTATGAGGTCAATGTCAACCGGTCTACAAAATGGCTATTCTTGCCAATAAAAAACCGTCCACACACCAAGTGAAGGGTATTTATTTCCAAATGCATATTTCCATCAAAGTATCCTTGACAGCCCATATTGCTGCATCTAATATTAGCTGTACTCAAATTTCATAAGACAAATGCTTTATTTTTTTACTGAGGTAAAATTATTATACAGTGAAATAGTATACAGACATTATGTGAACAATTTGCTGAGTTCGACAAATGCATATAACCTGTGTAATCCCTATCAAGACACAGACCATTTCCAGTATCTAAGAAAGGGCCCTTGTACCTGTTCTGGGTCAATTACATAACATTTTAGTTGTTTCTGACAGAGATATTTCTATGGGCATTTGGCATAGTGAGTAGTGTTTTGATTCATCATAAATGTCTCACCTGTCAGAACAAACCAAAAATTGTATTTGAAAAGCAAGCTGCAATTCCAGACTCCTCTGCCCTTTTTGTGCATATGCAAATCTTCTTGAAGTGTTAGTCTCATTCTGATTTCTGCTCAATACATCTGGTTCTCTAAACTCCACCAGCTGATGCTGTGCCTGGGAAGAAGCACAGGCTCCTTTGTCTGTCTGCTATTTGTAATCTAGAATTTCATCACTCACAACTCACTAAACAAATGGAACAGGTTACAAAGACTCACTCAGGCCTCTGAAAGACATCTCCCAGCATCACAGAAACGAGAGAAGCACCACGTGCAGATACTCTTTGCAGATACAACTTGCCTCAGTCCCCAGATTGCTTAACACATCAATAACTGCCATGTGAGTTGTATTTAACTCATGCTAGTTTCAAGCCTGGGGCCTGGTAAAGCATATGTAACTCACACATCTTCTTCACCTTGAGAGCCACAAGAACTATTTTGCAAGTTGCATATAACGCACGCACAGAAAACAATAAAAGATAACACATTTTTCATTAAATTAGAAAGGACCATTTTGTTTTTGAAGTGTTTATTCTGTTTTCCTAATAAAACATCATGGCCCCATGGAAACCTTTTTCTTTCTAGTGTGGCAGTCAGTGTGTTAAATGCTGAGCATGAGCAGGCTCCTAACTTCAAGGAGGTAAGGTGGTAGATCAGAATGAACACTGGACCTGTGCTTCTCAAACTTCAACAAGCATGTGAATCACCTGAGAATCTTGTTAAAATGCAGATTCTGATTTGATAAGTTTGGGACTGGGCCTACACTCTGCCCTTCTAACAAGCCCTGGGTGATGCTGATGCTGTTCGTCTAAGAACCACAGGTTGAGTAGGAAGGTACTAAGGACAAATTCAGATTCGGATTAAACAGTTACAAATATGCAAAGGTTTTAGGGGCACATAAAAGAGATCTCTGTCCAAAAAAGTCTGGGAATCACTGGGTTAAACTTAAAAAGATTTCTTCAATGCAGAACTTATAAGAGCCTTTAACACACTAACATGAATTCTTACTCTCCAAGAGAGAATTAAGGTTTCCCAATTTATTAAATCATGGAAAGCTTTCTCTGCAGAACATTTGATGGGTCTGGGTGTTCCTCCAACAGGACAAGGGGACATTGGAGGTCCTTCCCAATCCTAAACTTGTATTATTTTCAAGAGCTCTCTCAGGGGGTTGACTGTCTTTAAAACAAAACAAAACAAAACAACAACAACAAAAACCCAGGCAAAACAAAACCAAATCAAACTCTTCCCAATGCTTTGTACTCATTTTTGCTTCTGTTTTTCTGAAATGACAAATTCTACAAACTTTCTGAACAAGAAGGCCAAGTTTGTACAATCTTGGTAATTTATAGCCTAAGGACAAGGAGAGGTGGGCACGTATAAAATCTTGTAACATACAAACAAACTGTCTAAGCGAATTCATTATATCACTGAGCCTCAGAAATAATTATACGGTTCTGTAATTCATTTTCTCCATGTAACAGTGCTGTTCGTTCTTCTCAGTAGCCCAAGAGGGAAAACTGAAGCCTGTGTCTTATTTCTCTCAGTTACATCCTTCCCTCAGTATGTCTCTTCCTAGGGACATATTTGTCTGACAGCTGAGTTTTTAAATTTCTTTTTCAGACTGCCAAACTGGTCTATTCCATCAGGGTATTTAAAATAAAAATAGACTTTAAACCTATGCACTTCCAATAAGCTTTAGGAATTCTGAATGGTGATGGCAATTTTTTTTTTTTTCTGATTTGGAACTTTCTGTTACTCTCACAGATACACTTGGAATTTCTGAACTACAGCCTTGCATCATGTTCTGACATTCTTGTTTAGCTGCTTAAGTGTACTGATCTGATGTACAGGGCTGAAGCTTTCAAACTTGTATTTATTTTTTAAAAGATAACATTTAGAAAATGCCACTATAGCTATTCAATAGATTCTCATTAGTCTTAGATTTAATATTTATGGTTTCAAATAATCCTGAATGAGCCTGTGGCTCACAGAATGTTTAAGAATGGCAAATTTGAGTCCTGTCTCTTGCAAAGATTGCAGGCAGGAGCAGGTTGCTTAGAATAGTGACAGTGGCTAGCTGACCACCTGGCATCTTGATCTTATCTCTATCTGGTCCTTCTTGTCCAGGTAAGTCAGGAGCTTCTCTCGTCTTCATTACAATCCACAGGGCATGGATTATTACCCATATTTTACCAATAAGGAAATCAAGAGTTTTCTTTGTTGTAAAGCTGTTACAATGATATATCTTGGAAGTATCCTCAGAGCTGTCAAGAATCAGCTTCCATTAATCAGAATTGCTGCTGTGACCTTATTGAACAATGGAAACTTGACAGACATATTTCTAATATGCAAACCCCTTTATAATAATTATGGATACAAACTGCTGCTCCTATAGATAGTTGAGGCCTACGAATCAAGGACAAACCTACCACAACATTAAGACAAATAATACAGTTATTCTAAAAATTTCAAATTTCACAAGCAGATTAGACACATAAACATTTAAGTTGCAAACAAACTATAATTTCAAACAGCTGGTTCCATTTCCTACCATTGCCTTCATGTAAAATCACCATAACAAAGATGCTCCTCCACTTACAATGGGGTTATGTCCCATCCTAAGTTGGAAATATTGTAAGTCAAAAATGCATTTCATGCACCTAACTGACTGCACATCATGGCTTAGCCTGGCCCACTTTAAATGTGCTCAGAACACTTACAATAGCCTACAGTTGGGCATCTAACACAAGGCCTATTTTATAACAAAGTGTTGACTATCCCATGTAATTTATTGACTGCTGTGCTGAAAGTGAAAAACGGAATGGTTTATGGGTACTCACAGTACAGTTTCTACTGAATGTGTATCGCTTTTGCACCACTGTAAACTTGAAAAATCGTTTGTTAAGTTGAACCATCATAAGTTGGGGACCATCTGTAATCTTCAACATTTTGGGATGCTTTTTATTGGTCAGGCACTATCCTAGGCCTCTGACTAAAGGTATGTTTCTGAAAATATAAGCAGATTCAGTAAGAAGACTGCTCCCATGACCAATGTATTTGCCTCATAAAAGTATTATATAATAAAAGCCATTAAGCACTGTACAAAGTTTAAAGTCAGTGTCACATGTTTCATTTTATACAGCAAAGATACGTAAAGTTCAATTTTTAAAAGATTAAGTAAACGAAGACTTCTAAAATGTAGACATCTTGTAAACAATCATTACTTACTAACATCGGCGTCAATATTTTAATTTAGCATCTTTAATTTTCCACATGATCAGGGATGCTTACACAATCATTAGCTGCAATAATCATGTGGAAATGATATTAATGATATTAATGATGGAAACACACAAGAAATATTTTATATAGATGGAGTTTAAAAAACGGTTCTCTTGGGACTCTAAGAGAAACGTTGCCTTTTCCCCTTTGTGCAGGCAGGTGATAAAACGGAGAACCAGAGACACTGGAGAAGGGGTATCGCTTCATCTATAAGGGCCAGTCCCTCCCCAGAATGGCTGAGTGAGAGTAAACAAAATCACCGGTGTGTTCAAGCCAACCCATGCTACCAGAGTACTTAGCAATTTTATGAAAATTAGACTATCATTAGTGAAGAAATTCACAAAGTAGTTGTCCTCATACAAAAACAATTCATGTAACCAAAATGTTTGTGACCCCATAATATTGTGAAATAAAAAAAAAGGAAATTATTGCCTCAAAAGAAGTTGAAACGTAAGCATGAAAAAAGTAAAGATTTTGATTTTTTCATTATAATATAATTTTTCAAAACCCACATGATTACCTTTGAAAAATAAACAAAAAGAAAGATATAAGTAATCTACGCTGAATAAATAATTTAATAAAGAAAAAGAAAGAACAAAGAAAGCTTTCAGAAGGTACTCTGTCAGTAGGTAAGGGACTGCCATTTTACTCACAGCAAACTTCAATAAAACAAGAATTCACATATAATTGTGTATTCATTTCTAAAGCCTATCTATTTAGGACAGAGCTGCACCTTCTGAGGACATTCAAGCACAGTGCACATCACCTAGTGATTGATTCCGGGAGGTGGGCTGACGGCTGGGTGGGTGACAGGCTCCAATGCAGCTGGCACATGATCAGGGAAGCAGAGCCACTCAGAGAGACATGGAATCAGGGTTTATTAAAGTGATTCCATCTTACAAAACTGTGAGAACTGGTGAAAAAGTCTATGGAATATTGTTGCCATTGCAGGTACTGGTGGCACTCAACTGACTGGAGGTTAGGACCAACAGTTGGGAAAGAAAGCTGGACACAAAGGGGACAAGAGAGAGGACAAATGACTGAAGGTCTGACCCTCACCAACTCTAACCTTGGCAATTCAGTTGACTTGCAGAAGATGCTGGTGCCTTTCACTGGGGAACTGTCCCCAGGCGTTGGACTCCTAGACACTGAAGAAAAAGATCCAGCCAGAGGTGAAGGACTGCCCCGTGCCAGTAAGGTGACAATAGATCAGCCACACCCTGTGTGTAATGCCTAGGAGGGGTCTGGTTTTCCTACAGAGGGATCTGCAGACCCATTTGTTTGCACCGGGACATCCTGCTAGACTGAATTTTTATTCATGAATAAAAGAGACAATTCTAGTATTTGATACGCTGGGATTTCTTTCCTAAGATTTTCTGCTCAGACATTCTGTCTCCTTACAAAGTTTACGGGACTCCATCGAGAATAGGATTTAAATTGCACATCACTCAGAGAATATGATTAGAATTAGACTGTATATAATTTCATGAGCACTTTGATTATGACACTATTGCTTTGAGGTGTAGCCATTTGTTTACCTGCAGGATGGGCTCCTCGAAAAGAGAGAACATGTTCTGGTCACTGTTGTAGTTTTAGTGCAAGGCACTCAACAAATGCAGATAAATGTAAGAATTTATTAATGAATTAATGGCACTGTTTTTACATGGAACTAAAAAGAAAATTAACTACTGGGGCAATGGAGTCCTAGTACTAAAATCAACTCTGGTTTGATATATATATATATATATATATATATATATATATATATATATATTCATATATATATATATATTCATTCCAATCTGTTCAGCTGTAAAAGAGATACCATTAAGGACTATTTTCCTAAAGTCCCATGAAGAGCATTCATGTTCTTCCCTGGCATTTGCAACTGCATCTTCTCTTTTTGCTAAATAATCTTCAGTCGGGCTATCTACACATGATGCAAAACTCCCCTGGAAGAGTCTCTACAAAAAGCCCTTGTACTTTAAAGCTCGGCTCAAGCACTTCCATCTCTGAGCAAGTCATTACTAACCATGTTAAATCCTATGCTCTGTTTCACATAGACATCCTCCTGAATACCTACAGACTTAGTCTCCTCCAATCCCTACTCATGTGGCTATGTGTAAACAATGCTCCCTTGTAAACTTATTTCACCTGTTTTTAGAAATATATGTTGCCTCCCAAAGGAAGACTAAGTTGCTTAAGGATAGTGAGCATACCTTTGTATACTCCTTTGTATACTAGTTAGTGTGATCACATCTTTTGGATTTTGTAGTAGAGTCTTTAGAATTTTGTTTTATTTAGGAAAGGCAATTTGATCATATAGAACTACATCAAATTTAATGTAATATTTTTACATCCAAAAGACTTTTCCTATAAATAAATTCTTAGCCTTATTTTCTCTCCATCCAGAACTCACCGTATTATGCATGTATGTAAGTTGTTTTACATCATGTTTGAAATAAAGATAAATAAATGCATACAAAGATCAAAAATCTCCCTTGTCACACCACCTGTTCTCATTATTTTCTTTGTAAAACTACCATTCAAGTACTCACAGTAACTTGAATTTAGAAGTAGCTAAACACAAGAGTCAAATGGAATTTCAAACAACTCATACCTGTGTTTTGGAGGTTCTTTAACCTACACGTTATTTTTAGTATTCTATAGAGGAAAGGGGGAGAAGGAGAGAGAGAGAGTGCATGCACAAGTTTCAAAACCAAAAAATAGAGATACAGACGCTGGTGAGGAAAGGTGCAGAAGAATCCTGCCATTAGAACAGGGAATAACCTCTGTGATTACAAGGACTCCTATTGTGGCCCAGAGGAATCTCCCTAAGCCAAATAGTTGACCAATAGGAAACCTCGACAAGATTCCTGGTGCCCTGGTTCTTAGTTCTCACTCTCCAACAGCTCTTGATATCCTCTGCCCCACACTAAGGGTAGTTTTCTAATTCATAAGAGATTTCTGTTATGGTATAGGACATCCCGTTGGTGCCACATATCATGTCCACCACCGAAGAGGACTCCTGCTGCTTAGCTGGACAGCTCCCACAAGTGCTGATGTCTTCTTCCCTTAAGCAGCCACAGTCTCTCAGATGGCCCCAAGAGGGATGGAGCCCCCGTTGCCCACATAAGGAGCCCACTCATCAATATACCCTTTATTGACCTTCCCCCCATCTCTACTTCACTCTTCCTACTCCACTCACTATGGTTCCTGGGATCATTTCCAAATAAAGCTCTTGTATGCAAGTCCTTGTCTCAGCATCAGCTTTTGCAGGATTCCAAATCAAGACCTACAGAAAGGGGCTAAACGCAATCAACTGTCTGTCAACGTCATTCTCCAATTCTAGCTCTTATAACACTTCTTTTCTCTACAAATTTTTAATGATACTTTTTTAATTCAGATGCCAAGATAGAACCCAATAATGTGTTAATTTCCTTCCTTTCCCCTCATCACAGAGAAATAAAGCACATACCAGAATTCAAGTACAGATGCTCTGTAAACGTCAGACAGCACCTACAGCATAAGGATTGTGTTTGTTTCATGAATGGAGGAATCAATAGATCAATCAATGAGCTACCTTTTGTGCACTTTTGGAAAAGATTCAAAGCAAGAAGTTAAAGCATTATTACAACTCACTCTTTTTGCATCAGATACTCTTCAGTGGATAAAATGAATATACCGCTAATGTTCACTAGCCCATGATAAAAACAGAGAAGTCCCAGCTTTTCTGAATGGGTGATTAATTAGCAAGTGAAAATTGTTCTAGGGCAATGCCTCTGGAACTTTCAAGAACATACTACTTGCCTGGGGATCTCCTTAAAATGCATATTCTGAGTCAGTAGGTCTGGGGGGCGGGATCCAAGATTCCACATTTCTACTAAACTCTCAGATGATGCTGATGCTACTAGTGTAAAGAACACACTTTGAGAGTGGTAAAGCTGTGAACATGTGCTGTCCCATAAGGCAGCCACTATCCACATATGGCTATTTAAATCTAAAAGTAAATAAAATTAGGTATTCAGTTCCTCAGCCACACTAATCATGTTTCAAGTGCTCAGTAGCCACATGTGGCTAGTGGCTGTCATATTGGACAACATAGATATAGGATATTTCTAGCAGTGCTGAAAGTTTAATTAGATAGAATTGTTTTAAACATTGGGGAAATGTTCTCAGTATTTTACTTTTCTTTGATTTTTGGTTATTTTAATACTTCCTTTCTACTTTCCTCATTCCCTGCCCACCTCTAATACCTCACACTATGTTTGTGGAGTTTTTTCTCCCCTGATACATTCATACAGGATTCTGAAATGGGAGGGTATACTCTAAGACGTCCTGTGGGTACATTTCTTCTAAAATACTTGAAGTTCCATGGGTCATCAAAACAATGTGCCCTTCTTAACTCTCCTTATTTCTTGTCTGGTTTTTGTAGATTTGGTAAATAAGAAATATTCAGTAATACAGTTGAGGCAAATACATTAAATTTGATACAGCTTGAATGTCCTCTTTGCTTGGTGTACTAACTATAGCAATAATCTTTCTCAATTTCATTGACTAAAATAAAAATATGTCCAATCGTAATATCAAGATTGAGAAAACAGGGCTCTTCTTTATAATGAAAAACAGATTTCTGGTTTTTTGTCCTGATAGTTCTCTTCCAAGCTACCTTTGCATGAAAATGATATTTTTTATTGACTCACGCAATCATTTATCTTTCCAATAGATGAAAATGCCTCAGAATATAATATTTGTTTTCTTCTCAATTAATCCGTCAGAGCCTCAGGAAGTCAGGGTTGGCTATATGATAACAATCTTTATGAAAAATAAAGATATATCCAAAGATCAAATACAGAATGAATTGATTATAATTAAATGCAATTCAATTTAGAAAACTACAGTTGACAGAATACACTGCAGGCAACACTTCAGTGGAAGGGAATAGAGATGGAACTAGTTCAATCACTCTAGCTGTTGAGTTTTTAAATCTAATTTGAGACAGGGAAAGTTGCAAAAAATATATAAGATTCAGGATATGTTAAAACTTTTCTGATTCTGCAAAGAGAGAAGAATCTAGAATTGAACTGTATGTTGGGTGTTCTTCACCTTTGTGGTAAACAGCAGTGATGGAAGCCTTCTGATGTTAGTCCTTTCCTGTTTAACTAGGGTACCTTGAAAGGGTCTCTGAAAAGCAGCATTTACTGATGGGGTCAACTGCAAGATCTGTAACAAATTCAACAGAATACTTGGCCTACTTCAAATGTTGGATAAATCTTGTAAACATTAATTATCAAAACTGCTAGTGGAAGAAGATCTTCAGATTTTAAAGTGCCATTCCTTCCTTACACTGACAACTTGAAAAAGAAAAATCCAGACAGCTCAGTGTTCTATGTTCTTATTTTTAAGTTTTTACAATTAAAATAAATCTGGAAGACCTTCCATTTATTGAGGCTTTATGTGGCAGTACACTCCTCTATCTTTGTAAATGGGAGGAAATCAAGTAGTACTTGACCATTTAAACAATAGGATAACAATAGGGTAAGGCAAGACTTTATTGTATGATTTATTGATTACAGAGTTTAAACAAATGTAATATTAAAATTATGCAAATTATTGGAAATCAAATTCATAAATATATATTCAAAAGCAAACATTTTACAGAAATGTTTTATTTCATAGGTACCAAAATGGTACCCATGAAACAAAATAAACTTTTAATGTTTCCATAATTATCTACAGAATTTGGTCAAAGTCTTTAGCAAATAAAACAAACATTAGAGCTGGAATTGCCCAATTCAATCCAATTCACTAGGTAAATTACCCTTTAATATGTATATTGATTTTTTTTCATTTTGGTCACAGATGATCACTGTAAAAATGTTAGAAAACACTGAAATGCATAAGAAGAAAAAATAAATCCCTCATGATACCAAACCCAAATATGACAAACTAATGTGTTTCTTCTATTTTTTTGGCAAAGTACATGCAAATATAGATGTGTCTGGTTTTTAAAAATCAAGGTCAAACTGAATAGCTATAGGGACAACCAGATAGACACATACGGACAGCAGCTATAATCTTTATAATCTTATCGTCTTTATGCATTGCCCTTCATATGTGCTACCTCATGAATCTTCACGATAAATGTGTAAAACAGTCAGTAGTGTTATGTCTGTTTTACAGATGAGGAAGCACAGGAGGTTAAATAGTGGGCCTGTGTCCTCCATTAGACTATAAAATCCCATAGAGCAGGGCCTGGATGGTTACTTAACTCTGACTTCCCACTTCTCTTACTGTGTAATTTGATCACATCTTAGATAATCAATGAATATAGACCTGTTATTGAAATAAAAACCAGTTAGAAGAAGAAAGCAGAGTCTTCTTGAGTGGTGAATAAGATTATTGTTTTCACAATTCTTCACTCCTTCACTCTGGAACCCCACAGTGGGGTCAGGTGAGTAGTGTGTACATCACCACCCCACTCACTTTATGTCTAGCCATGTGGTTTTAGCCAACAGGATGTCGTAGAAGGAAGAGTGTGCCAGCTCTGACCCAGGGCCTTAACAGGCAGGGACGATTTTGTACACCCTCTGGACTTCCTGGCATTGCCATGAGAAGAAGAGCCTCAGGTAAGTACTGGCTCAAGATTATGGAAACCAGAAGAGAAAATCTGAACCCATTTTGAAATTGGGAGCCAAACTCAGCTAGCACATAGCGTAACTCAGCATAACATAGCTGACATAACAAAGCATACCATACATGTCCGAGCAAGAAAATACATGCATGTTGTTGTAAACTACTGAGTTTGAGGGGTTTTGTTATGAAGCTTTATTACAGCAATAACTGATTAATATACCTTGTAACATATTCATTACCATGCAACAACTAGGGTAAGCTGATCTATAATTTTCTTATTTATATTTGTCAATTTCTTTAATAAAGAAATCACCATTCTACCTGACAAGGTCATGAAGGAAGATGCCTCTGGATTTTCAGGTAGCAAATCCACATGTTCTTTTGTTATAGACTCAGATAGTTTAACTCTAGAAATGAAAAACAGGATCTCTGAATTGTACCCCAAATAACTTACATAATAGGATTTGAAAACAGCAGCACAGTAGAAGCCTTTATTCTTTTATTAGGTCAATAAAGACTAAAAGGATGAATTTATGATAAGCTGACAGTAGGCTGTAATTCTTACAGACAGACCTCTAAATGTTTCACTGTTGTTTTAGAGTAGCGCTAGCCAACAGAACTATAACATGAACCATATGTATACTTTTGAATTTTCTAGTAGCCACTTTGTAAACAAAAGGTAAAAAGACACTGGTGAAATTAATTTTAATACTATATTTTATTTAAGCTAATATTTCCAAAATATTATTTGAACCTGTTATTATTAATATATGAAGCTACTAATGATATAGTTTTCATTTCTTTTTTCATACTAAGACTTCAAAATTCAGTGTGTATTTTACATTTACAGTACATTGAATTTGGACCAGCCACATTTAAAATTTGGTTGGTGTTTACCATAATTAACGGTGCGGTTTTAGATGATGTGATAAATTATCTATTTCGATGTATCAGTTTCCTGCAGCTGCTGTAACAAATTGCCACACATTCGGTGGCTTAAAACAACAGAAATCTATTCTCACAGTTCTAGGGGTCAGTCATTCAAAATTAAAGTACTGGAAGTGTCATCCTTCTTCTGAAGGATCTAGGGGAGACTTATTCCTTGCCTATTCCAGCCTTTGGTGGTTCCAGGCATTCCTTGGCTTGTGGCTGATCACTCTAAACTCTGCCTCCATTTCCAGATTGCCTCCTCCTTTTCTGTGTCAAATCTTGCTTGTGTGTCTCTTACAAGGACACTTGTCATTGGATTTAGGGCCCACCTGGAAAATCCAGGATGATATTTTCATCTCAAGGTACCTAATTACATATGCAAAGACCTGGTTTCGAATAAGGTAACATTCACCGATTCTTGGAATTAGGACATGGATGTATCTTTTTTGGAACTACCATTCAACCCACTGCAACTGAAAATAACAAATTAGCTAAGAAATAAAAGCAGACTGTACAGGCTAATGGGGAGTGTGAGTCATGAACAAAGACTTATAACTGTTCATAATATGAACATCAAACTCAATAAAAATAGAATAAGTAAATTATTTAATCAACTAAATAACAAGAAAAGGATAAACAGCATATTATGTATTTCCATGGTACAACAACCAAAAAGATGTGAATGACAAAAAGGAACATTATCAACTTTTCCTGAGGATGTGGAGAAGAAAATCTCTCTTAAGCTCTTAGTGGGAATGTATATTAGGGAGACCACTTTAGAAAAATCCTTGGCCCAGTTGAACATACCCGTACCCTATAACTCAGCAATTCCACCCTGGGGTGTTTGTGTTCACCAGGATGCATATGTTAGGATGTTGAAATCAACACTATTTGTCACAGCATCAAATTGGAAACTACACAAATGACTGTTGACTCTATAATAGGTAAATAAACTGTCATCTATTCATACAATGAAATGTTCTCTGCAGTGAAGAGAGTGAGGAATCTACAGTTACACACAACAATATGGCTGAATGTCATAAATAGAAAGTTGAGTGAACAAAGACAGACAAAAAGTACACATGGTATGAATTGATTTATATGAAATTTCAGTTTTTATTCTAATTTTTTTTAGCTATCATGGGAATGGATTCATGATCATTTTCCTCAGATCTAACTCATTATCAGGACCACCCAAATAAAAGTGTATTAAATCAGTTTCAAGGAGTGGACTCAATCCCCTCTTTTCCATTATTTTGCTTTCTTTTTCTTCATAGTTCATATCACTCTTTTAAATGATCTTATTTGTTTGTTCATTGTCTCCTATAACCAACCCCTACTCTTTACAGAATATAAAAGTTCCACATTAGTAGTCCTTGTCTATCCTTGTAGATGTCAAATTTAGCTCAAGAATGTAATATTTGTAAACCTCTCTGATTGTTGATTAGTTTATGTGGAAGGGCATATAAGTCCCCCATACAAAAGTCCCATATTGTAGCAAGTTCTGGTTATGATCTTTCATTCTGTTATAGCCTACTTGTGGAAAGAGGGTCATGAGCAGCTGCGTGACATCACAGAAGAGTCCTTTCCCTACCAACCTAAAGCCCACGCAATATGCACTGCCTCTTTCTTAGTTCTGACTTCAGGTTCTTGCATCCTCAGCTAATTTTGTTGGGACCATATGGTGGGTGGATGTGGGTTGATCTCTCCCTATCAATCTATAAACCACTAAAATGCTACTTGTTTCTAAAAAATTTAAAATTTTCATGTTCAACACTATATAAAATACTAAAAATTAGATGTATTAGATAGTAAATCATCTTTACTTAGGAATCTAAAGCCCTTATTCAAATAGAACCTGAAGGATTCATGTCAGTAATGCGATCACAAAGCTATTAGCAATAGAACAATAGTTATTATTACTAGATACGCATGACTCTTAAGTGTCCTGAACAGACAGTAATATATTTGTGGCATGGCAGAAAGGCTGAAGAATGTGATATGAAGTAGTTTGTCTTAGATGCCACAGCTGGGTAGTGGCACAGCTAGAAATAAACCCTAACAGAGTTGACTTTTTTTACAGTGTGATTTCAGCTACTTAGACAAAAATGCTAATATGAGTAAAGGTGTAAAGCTATCTAGAGTTAAGAATCATTATATTAAACATGTGTTGTATTCAGCTATCTACTGCTTTCCACTATAGACACTTAACTTTAAAACCAAATACCATAATGTATCCAAGCATCTGATTTAAAATATCCGATAAGGGAAGTCTAATATTTATGTCATTGCATTTGACAAAATTCAACATCTTTTTATGGTAAGAATGCTTAAGGACATAGGCATAGATGGGACTTACCTAAAAATGATACAAGCCATATGTGACAAACCCATAGCCAACATCATACTGAATGGGGAAAAATTGAAAGCATTCCTGCTTAGAACCAGAACCAGACAAGGTTGCTCTATCACTACTTCTATTCAACATAGTGCTGGAAGTCCTAGCCAGAGCAATCAGACAAGAGAAGGAAATCACCGGCATCCAAATGGGGGCAGAAGAGGTCTTATCACTCTTTGCTGACGATACGATCTTATATCTAGAAAACCCCAAAGATTCTGCCACAAGACTACTGGAATTGATAAACAAGTTCAGCAAAGTCTCAGGTTACAAAATCAATGTAATTTCTTTTAAAAAAATAAAATTCCAATTCAGAATAGTTTTATAGTAACTATTTTAATTTTTCTTCTATTTATTTATTTATTTAGAGATGGGGGTCTCCCTATGTTGCCCAGGCTGGATTGCAGTTCACAGGAGTGATCTTCATGCACTGCAGCCTCGAACTCCTGGGCTCAAGTGATCCTCCCACCTCAGCCTCCCAAGTAGCTGGGAATACAGGCATGCACCACGATGCCTGGCTACAGCAATTATGTTAGATTTCTGTAAACAGATTTGCAGAAAAGTTGCAAAAACAATAGAGACAATTCTCCTATACCTCATATCCAGTTTTCCCTGTTGGTAATACCTTATATCAGTATGATACATTTGTCACAACTAATGAACCAATTGATACATTTTTTTAACTAAAATCTATACTTTATTCATATTTCCTTAGTTTTGACTTAATGTCCTTTTTGTGTCCCAGGACCCCTTTTAGGCCACCGCATTGCATTTAGCTGTCATGTCTTCTTAGGGTCATCTATTCCATGAGTGTTTCCCAGACTTGCCTTGTTTTTGAAGACCTTGGTAGTTTTAAGGAGTCCTGTTCAAGGTATTTTGTAAAATATCCCTTAATTTGAATTTGTCTGATGTTTTTATCACGATCATGGAATTACCAGTTTGGGGGAAGATGACCACACGATAATGTCGGCCTCCAGTCATATCAAAGTTACCTACCATCAGCATGACTTAATACTGACAAGGTTGACCTTGTTCACCTGGCAGAGGTAGTGTTTGTCAGATTCCTCCACTGAGAAAGTTACTTTTTTCCTCATTTCCATACTGTTTGTAAGGTAATCAGTAACCAGAGCCCTCACTTAAGCACTCGGCAGTTTTCTTCCACCCTGTTGAGGGGTCATTAGCTGCATAAATTATTTGGGATCCTTCTGTATGAGAGATTTGTCTATCTCTCACATGTAAAAAATATTTTTATTTCTATATTTATCAATCTGTAGCTGTATTTGGTTAAACATGGGCTCATACGGATGTCTCATTCTAGTATCACATAATTCATTCTAGCCTTGCCCCCTTGGTTGTCTTTAATAAAAATATCAGGAGGCAGTGGACTCCATAGCTTCAGAAGTTACATTGAAAGTTAAAACAATTTTCTTAGCGTTTTCAGGGGCTGAGAAATAGAATCTTGATTTTTTACTTAGTTACCAGTCTAAGTTTCCCTACTCTGAAACAATACCATATCCAAACCATGCATTAAAACATCCCTAAAAAACGGACTCTAAAAACCAGAATTGGCCTTGCTAAGCGGATCCCTCACGTGGAATTACTACAATTCTTGCTTTTTCTTGGAATTCATTGTGAAGTCGGTGAAACTAAAGAACAGAATTTGAACAGAGCCTTATTCTTTTTTTGTATTTTGTCTATTTTCTACTGCTTCTTCAATGAGTTTTCTTTCTGAAAAGGCTCTCTGCTTGACAGGCTACTGTGCAGATGGAGTGACCTTTTGCTGCACTGCAATACTGGAAGGCAAAAGTCAACCCATCTGACTCAGGAAAAAAAGAAAAAAAAGAAAAGCTCAGGTCTCCATTAGCAAAGAGATAAAGCATAATGCACCTCATATGCCTTTTGTTGCTTTTCAACACATAAAACTCATCCTGAGATTATTGTGTTGAAAACACTTCACATAAGACAATTTTCTCGCAAATGCATACACCCTTTTTTGATAACTGAGGTTAAAATTTAAAACATTGCCTACTTGTTCCTTCATTTTTCCTTAAGGTTGGGCTTGTACATTGACACTAGTAAGTTGAATAAATTTATGTTTTCATTGCAACCAGAAGACTTTACTGAAGAAAGAAAGAAATAGCTTTTACCACTACAGTTTTCATTGATTTAAAAATGTAGGTCTAGGCAATTTAGTTTCTTCGATTACTCTATATCCACATCTTTTCCTTCTTAAATCAAAGCAATAGAACATAGAAGAGTATGTAAGGTGAATCTGTAATTCATGCTACAAAATGCACCATGACTTGACTTGACTTGGGCCTCTAAATCCTTCATCACATATACAGGCAGTGATGTGCTGGTAAGAGTTAATGAGCGTCTATCAAAAAAAGAATTAAAAGAGCCCTGATTAGTAGTGTTTGTCAATTTCTGTGATATAAATAGCCCCAGGGCCAATTTCAAGTTATCAACATGATGTCACTGAGCACAGATGTGGGCAGAGATGTCAGCAGCATCATTACATAGCATTCCCACCACTTGGACATAACAGTTATAAATAATCCTGAGAGCATAGATAATAATAAAAAATAATGAGGAAGGATGAGTTTTAGTATTATTAGATTTTTTAGTGTAATATATTTAGTTTAAAGTTCATGTAGTTTAATAGCTGTGTTTAATGACTGACTCTCTAAACTGGTACAAGACAAATCCAATTCACTAAAGTCTACAGGAAGGTTTTGGTTACTAGATTGTCCAGGTTTCAGATGGCTTTGATTTCAGTGGAAGCAGCCACCTTCCCAGAAGGAAACTGGGATAGACTGATTGCAAAAATGGCCCAAATTCTCCACCTTCCCTGTATCCATACTCTTGCAACATGACTGCAGCTCCTTCTATTAAGGGCTAGTAGTCTATTTCCCCACCCTTAAATCTGAGTTGACCTTGAAACCTGCATTGGGTTAAAGAATGTGGCATAATTGAAGGACTGCTGTTTGAGTCTAGGCCTCAAGAGGCTTTGTGTGCTTACGCACTGTCTCTCACTCTTCTGCTTTCACCATGAAGACATCCCTGGGTTGGTGAAACCAGAAGAGCGCTAGTTTCCAGGGAGTGTTATGCAAAACACATGGAGATAAGTAGACGCCACCTCAGAATAATCTGGAGCCAGACAACCCCAAGACATGTGAGAGAGCCCAGCCAACATAAGCAGAGTCACTTCACCAACCCACACTGAACACAGACATAGAAGTGAACCCAGCCTAAGCCAGAACCATTCAGCTGACCTACGCAGTCACTAGTAATAACATATGCCACTGAGCTTTGCCACTGAGCTTTGTTAGAGTTTGATAGCAAGACTGATTTCTGCCTTCTGTATGAAGAACTAAAAGAACCATCATTTGAATATTCACTGGCAGCAAAGAGAATTCCTGCAAATATCAGAGGAAACAGAGTTGACAGGTAGGATTTAGGGGTTGAGAGAGAAAGACTGCTCTTTTTCTAATCTGGAGACATGCAAATCAAGAATGGTAGTTTGGCAGATTATTCGAACCCCAAACCCTAGCCATAATCAGCAATAATTCTGCCACTTGAAGTGTTTAAATCATATTTCCAAAATATTCTTACTATGTTTTAGGGATTCAATACTGAACATATCTTTCAAAGAATTAACACTTGCTTTTT
>RJWJ010026388.1:0-23056 GCA_004363605.1 Indri indri | reverse complement strand
CAGGCATGCGCCACCATGCCCGGCTGATTTTTTTCTATATATATATTTCTAGCTGTCCAATTAATTTTCTTTCTATTTTTGGTAGAGATGGGGTCTCGCTCTTGCTCAGGCTGGTCTCGAACTCCTGAGCTCAGAACGATCCGCCCACCTCGACCTCCCAGAGTGCTAGGATTACAGGCGTGAGCCACCGCGCCCGGCCAATAATGTAATTATTTTATATTATTTTTATTTTTAAATTGTAAAAACAAAATTTACTGACTTGTTTTTAAGTGTACTTTTCTGTAGTGTTAAGTATAGTCACATTGTGATATAGATCAGAACTTTTTCATCTTGCAAAATCGAAAGTCAGTTAAACAACTATTTACTCATTAAACAATTTCCCATTTATTTTATATTGTGTGAAGGCATAAGGTAATTTGTGAGATAATTTGCCTATTTATTGTATGCAAATATTGATAAAATTTTTATTCTTATTTTGTGCAACTATTTGAATTTACCTGAAAATGTAAATGTCTTTGATGTTCCCAGTATGAAGACAGAATGAAGACGTGGGATTGTCAGTACCAGGTGTGAGGGGTTATTTTTTCATCTCCTTTGGCTGGAATTGGTCCAGATGTTGAATTTACTAGAATAGTTTTTCAGCATTGCAAGAGGAACTGCAGAGGATGGTGAATTATTACACTCTTATATAGCTACATGGTTAAGGTATCAGATTTCCACGTAGATTGAGATGAGAAGCCATCACTTCTCAATTTCTTTTGCCTGCTCCTTGCCGGAAAAGGTGATGTACTTCAAGTCTCTGTCCTGTGTCACCTTGCCTCTTTATTCTGTACACTTTGTAGTGTGTATCATTCTCTACCTCTCCGTTAAATTCAGTATTCTTCTCAGATCTTTGTCTCTACCTAGACCTCTCTCATTCACCCTGAACTTAACATATCTAGCTGCTTACCAGGTATCTCTTGGATTTCTTACACACACCTCAGCTTACCATGTCTAAGACAACTTATCTTCCCCTCAAACTGTTCCTTCTCCAGGTCCTCAGGTCAGATACTTGGTAGTCTTTGTTTTGCCCATCCTTCACCTCCTACATCTAATAATCTGAAAGTCCGGTTGACAAGTCTTATTGATTCTACCTCATACATATTGAATTCATTCATTTCCTTTCTTCTCCACTGCAACTGACTTAGCCTAAATTACCAGCTTACATGTCTTTTGACTGGACTGTCAACATAGCCCTTCACGTGTCTCGTCTACACCTTTGATCTCTCCATTCCATTCTCTACCTGCAGTCAGAATGTTCTCTTTAAAAGATCTTAATCTGGCTGGGCGCGGTGGCTCACGCGGGCGGATTGTTTGAGCTCAGGAGTTCGAAACCAGCCTGAGCAAGAGCGAGACCCCATCTCTACTAAAAATAGAAAGAAATTAACCGGACAACTAAAAATATATAGAAAAAATTAGCTGGGCATGGTGGCGCATGCCTGTAGTCCCAGCTACTCGGGAGGCTGAGACAGTAGGATTGCTTGAGCCCAGGAGTTTGAGGTTGCTGTGAGCTAGGATGACGCCACAACACTCACTCTAGCCTGGGCAAAAGAGTGAGACTCTGTCTCAAAAGAAAAAAAAAGATCTTAATTATGTTGCTCCCCTGCAAAGAATCGTTTAATGTTTTCTATTGTCCTTAGTTTAAAAGGGTCTCTGAGCCTTAACATGGCCTGAAAGGCCCTGCCTGTTCTAGCCTGGGTACCTTGTTAGCTTCATTGCCTACCGCTGTCCATGCTTCAGTCATGTGGAAAAATGTACACTTCTGCTCCAGGCCTTTTACACATGCTGCTGCTTCTGCCTGGATTACCCCTGTAGTGCCTTCAGTTTTTAAAATTTTATTTTATTTTTGTTTATTTATTTTCTTTGAGGCAAGGTCTTGCCATGTTGCCTAGGCTGGTCTTGAACTCCTGGACTCAAGTGATCTTCCCACCTCAGCCTCCCATGTAGCTGGGATTACAGATGTGTGCCACTGTGCTCAGCTCTTAAATTTTTTTTTTAATTGACAAATAATAATTGTATATATTTAATGGGCTACAATGTGATGTTTTGACGTATGCTTACATTGTGAAATGATTGAATCAAACTAATAAATCCATCAGTTCACCTACTTTTTTTGTGTGTGTGGTGAAAACGTTTAAAATCTACTCACAGTTTTGAAATATACAATGCATTTTTTTTTTTTTTTTGAGACAGGGTCTTGCTCTGTTGCCCTGGCTAGAGTGCAGTGGTGTCATCATAGCTCACTGCAACCTCAAACTCCTGGGCTCAAATGATCCTCCTGCTCCAGTCTCCTTAGTAGCTGGGACTACAGGCATACGCCACCATGCCCAGCTAATTTTTCATTTTTTTTTTTTAGGGATGGGGTCTTGCCCTTGCTCAGGCTAGTCTCTAACTCCTGACCTCAAGCAATCCTCCCGCCTTAGCCTCCCAAAGAGCTGGGATTATAAGCATAAGCCACCATGCCCAGCCGAAACCTCACATTTTTAAAGCATTTAAATTCAGTAAAGTAGTATGATTCTTACATAACACTGAATGTTAGTTACAGAAAATAGGTCAATTCTAAATAAATGTGATCTGTCTTTAGTTCGTGTTGAGTTCAGCAGAATTTTCTCGAGCAATTGCATGTACTTTTTTCCAATCTGTTACTTGTTACTGATTTTTCCACTATTTATACAAAGAAACTCTTGCCCCCACTAGGTACAAAGTAACAGAGACCCAGAGATAAGCAGGATAGCTGCCTGTGATTCAAGATAGTATATATACTGTGTTTGTGTGTGTGTGTGTGTGTGTGTGTGTGTGTGTGTGTGTGTGTGTGTATGTATGTATCTCATACATAGTTGTGAGCAAATCTGGCTAAACCAGCAACTTTGAAATTCCCTCATTCTACAAAACAAAGTTTTGTTAGTGGGATGCTTTGTTCAGGCTTGATTTCTTCAGTGAGTGTTGTGTGTGTTGTGGCTGCATCAAGATGTGGTTGGTACGTTTGTGGGAGCTAAAAATACAAGCCACTTGGCCTTTCTCTGTTTCATGGGCAAAGACTGCATCCTCAATTTTGGCCTCTCTTCCCAGAAATGCATAGTGTGTGGCTGGGTCAGTAAAATGTTTATCTCTACAGAATAGTGCTGTAGTATTTTAACATGTACAACCTTTGTACTTACTATAATTTCAGCTTGATAAATTTAAAATATGGCCGGGCGTGGTGGCTCACGCCTGTAATCCTAGCACTCTGGGAGGCCGAGGAGGGGGGATTGTTTGAGCTCAGGAGTTCGAGACCAGCCTGAGCAAGAGCGAGACCCCGTCTCTACTAAAAAAAAAAAAATAGAAAGAAATTATCTGGACAACTACAAATATATAGAAAAAATTAGCCGGGCATGGTGGCGCATACCTGTAGTCCCAGCTACTCGGGAGGCTGAGACAGTAGGATTGCTTGAGCCCAGGAGTTTGAGGTTGCTGTGAGCTAGGCTGACGCCACAGCACTCGCCCCAGGCAAGAGAGTAAGACTCTGTCTCAAAAAAAAAAAAATATTTTCACCTATAAAATTATCCATTCATAATGGCATGTTGCCTCAGCAGGCATCTAATTCAACCTCCCTCCCATAGCACAGACATTTCTCTGCTGTCACCCATAAAATACAGTCATCTAACCCTTGCATGAGTATTTCCATTCACAAGGAGCTCTCACTTTTCACCGTTCTGATTGGTAAGAAGTTCTTATCTGCATTGCACTGAAATCTGCTTCCCTCACCTCCCATTGGCTTTAGTTCTGCCATCTAGAACAAAACTAGTATAATCTGTTCTCCCTAAAATCATCATTTAGTCACTTGCACAGTGCATGATGATGTGGTCCTTGCTGTGTTGGTTGTCTTTCTGAGTGGTTTGGTGAAGGCTTGGGGCTGTCTCTGATTCCCTAGTGTCTTGCTCATTCTTCTGCAGTGCAACAGGGTGTTGCATTATTTGACTTTATCATTTTTCTGAACACTTGTCACTATCAACCTATAAAGAGGGATCAACTAAAACCTTGGAGTTCTTGCAACACTCATTAGACTATTGCCTTTAGTGTTATGACTTCAAGTTTCTTATGCTTTTTGGGCATTTCTCTGTCTAAGGTAGGAAACGAATGTTAAATTTTGATGTCTCTCTTCTAGATGAAGTAAAGAAGATCTTAGACAAATTTTACAAGAGGAAAGAAATTCAGAAACTGGGTGCTGATTATGGACTCGATGGTAAGGCCAATAGTATCTTTATAGAGAGATTACTTCTTAGAGTATAGTTTTGTCAGGATTGTGTGCGACCTCATGTGGCCTGGAAATAGGAACATAGCTGTGGTCTGGAGACACGTGCCTGACCTTTGCTTCTGCCTGGGCAGGAGACTGGCAGGACTCACCTGGTGAGGCAGACTGTACCCGGAAGAGCTGTGTGCTCAGGCTTCCTTCATGTTGTGCTGGTATTTCAGTTTTAGTCCAGATCATAAAAAACTAACTGTACTACAAAAAAAAAGACACTTGGATGACTTTGGTGTGGTATGTGTGTACTTTTTAAAATGAAAAACTAAGCTTTATGTATTCGGATTTTGTGTTTTCTGCAGCTCGTCTCTTCCACCAAGCTTTCATAAGCTTTAGAAATTACATTATGCAGTCTCATTCCCTGGATGTGGACATTCACATTGTTTTGAATGATATTTGCTTCAGTGCAGGCAAGTGTTTAGAGAATTTTTTAAATCCTGTTGTACATATTTTCTGTTTCTTCCCAATACTTCATATTTATTTCTCTAACAGGGCTTTTTGTTTTAGAATAGATCCTGGAAACAACCTCTGTAAGTAATTCAGTGCTTTGCTGGGAGGCCTTCTAGGTCGTTTGCTTTATGCTGGGTCCCTTAGCTAGTGATTAAACCACCCATATGTCTTAGATTGGAGGAAGACTAGGGCCTTGATCTGTCATCGTGAGCTCTCTACTGTGTGTTAATACAGGCCACAGTGAAATGGGCTCTCCCACGAGGTGGAATTAGTGCATAGCAGATTCCATCTGCTTCTGCCACTGGCCTCTTTCTCCTTCATATCAGAATAGAGTTCTTGTTATAAAAGAAAATGTAAGAACGTATCATTTTATTTCCACAAACATTTTCACTTAGGTTTTAATTTTTAAATGTTTTTAACTGTTAGACCTTGGACCCTGTGTCAGGCACTGAGGGAGAACCTGGGTACAAAACAGAATGGGACATGGCCCCATCCTCCTCTCAGAGCCACTAAGACGTGGAGAATTCTTGCTGAGAAACAAACTCACTTTCGTGTTTTGTCTCTCTATGGTCTTCAAAGTTTAAAAAACATTTGCACCTTCAACTCTCTTCATGTAACCTCAGGCCTTCTCACTAATGTATATTTCTAGGTTCCTTGTTTTTTTGGGTTTTTTTTGAGACAGAGTCTCACTCTCTTGCCTGGGGCGAGTGCCATGGCGTCAGCCTAGCTCACAGCAACCTCAAACTCCTGGGCTCAAGCAATCCTTCTGCCTCAGCCTCCCGAGTAGCTGGGACTACAGGCATGCGCCACCATGCCCGGCTAATTTTTTTCTATATATTTTTAGCTGTCCAATTAATTTCTTTCTGTTTTTGGTAGAGACAGGGTCTCGCTCTTGCTCAGGCTGGTCTCGAACTCCTGAGCTCAGAACGATCCGCCCGCCTCGGCCTCCCAGAGTGCTAGGATTACAGGTGTGAGCCACCGCGCCTGGCCAGGTTCCTTGTTTTTCATTTAACTTTTACCAGTGCTAATCTTTGCCTGTTTGCACTGAAGGAGTAGAATATGGTGGTTGACAGCTAATTTTCTGTTTTCCTGGGAATATAAGTGAAATTCAGAGGAAAAAGTAAGACAAAGCAGGATCCCAGAAAAGGATACTGGGTCCCCTGCTCCAGGACTTTTCTTTTTATCCAGGCATTGCCCCTCTAACTTAGCTTACTATGGAAAGAGGTTTCACGAAATTGAGTTATGGCTAACATGTAGATTGCACATGTTAATGCACCATTGTATTTTCCAGCTCATGTGGATGATTTATTTCCATTCTTCTTGAGACATGCCAAACAAATATTTCCTGTGTTGGAATGTAAGGACGATCTACGTAAAATCAGTGACTTAAGAATACCACCTAACTGGTTAGTTTCATCATTTGTGGATTTGAAATCTCCAGTTTCTAATTTTGGGTGATGAATGATCATTAGTTTTTTTTTATTGCATTCCAGATAACAAATTATAAGGAGTCTAGATTATGTTGTTTTCCCTAAAAAAATAGGCAGTTAATTTTGTCAGGCAATTAACTGGTGTCTCCCCTTGATCAAGCTTGGTTCTAGGTTTCATTAGGGCAGATCTAGAGTAGCTCTTATGAGTGTTGTCTTTACGTCTAAGGTACGGCCTTTCTGGTGTCTTAGCTGAATGCATGGGCATTAATGAGTTCTTTCCACCATGGCTGGAACTGCAGTATCTCCTTGCATTTTGAGACCTCTTTGAGACTTTTTGCTCAAACCTTTGGTAAGCTTCTCTTTTAGCCCTACTAATTCTTCCCTTGCACATGTATAACCCAGCCCTTGACCAAGAACTCAAAGGGAACTCCCATACAGACTTCAGGGCTCCCCTCCCCGCACTCTTTCTTCTCTTCCTCATTCTATCCTTCAAACCCCAGCTGCTTCAGCAGCTCTGAATTTGATCTCTGCTGCTCGCTTCAGTGGGACTACTGTACTCCACTTAGGTTCCGCCTCCCTGTGCCCTCCTGGGGTGCAGTAGGGCTTATCTCAAGTGTTCCCTTTTTTCAGGGGTTGCAGTCTTGCACTGTCTGTGTGTCCATGCCCCCCAACAGTTGCTGTGTGTATTTTGTCCATTTTTGTACTTGTTTGTGGTGGTAAGGCAAGTCCAGTACCTGTTATTATGGCCAGAAGCAGAAGACTCAGTTATTGTATTTGTGTACATTGCAATTCAGAGGCCTGGGAATATTTGCTTTTAGGGTCATGTGTTCAGAGCTGTGGTAATGACATGAATATATCTGTGGAACTGATAGCAGTTTAAACTTAATTTTAGTAACTCCTGAGAAAAAGATTTGTACAATGGGAAAAATATGTAAGACATTAATTTGCATTTGGGCTTTTCTGTCCTCTAGTTAGTAAATGCTATTCTTGGAAATCAGTCATTATTTTAATGTGGATATAAAACCCATTGTTTAATTTAGTTTTCCAAAGACTGTCTTGTGAATGTTAAGAGGATGTTCATTTGGAATTTTTTCAAATGATATGTTTACCAGGATGGATTTCGAAGTTAATTAGATTAAGTTGTTTGCTTACTAATATTTCAGGTACCCAGAAGCCAGAGCCATACAGCGGAAGATAATATTCCATTCTGGCCCTACAAACAGTGGAAAGACTTATCATGCAATCCAGAAATACTTGTCAGCAAAAACTGGAGTGTACTGTGGCCCTTTAAAATTACTGGCACATGAGATCTTCGAAAGGAGTAATGCTGCTGTCAGTATATTACCAGATATTTGTTCATTGTTTCTTGTTAATTTTCTTTTTGGGGGATGGAGCGAAGGTGGGGTTGGGGAAAAGACATGTAGTCATTTACTGTTAACAAGAAATTACGATATGTTGTTGTGTCTAAGAAGCTATCAAGAGTAAGATGTACCATTACTTTATGCACAATTAAGAAAGAGATACAGCCAACTGAATTCTGACATGCCATCAATTCTTAAGATGCATCCTTATTTCAGAGACACTAAAATGTGAAAAAATGTACACAGTAGAATGAATGAAATACAATATTACAGAGTATTTCACGTATATAGAGAAATGCGGAAACTAACATACAAATAACCTTGAACCCACTACCCAACTCCATCAGATCCTAACATTTTGTCATAGTTGCTTCATTTACTTTTTAAGAAATAAAATATTATTGATAGAGTTGGAGCTCCCTCTGAACTCCTCCTTTGCCTCCTCAGAGTTAACCACTACTCTGTTATGTTTAATTTACCTTTTTTTAGATAAGGCCTCTGATGCTATCAGCTAGAACTAATGATAAAGACTGAAGCCACCTTTTCAAAACTGAAAGGGGCTGGGTATAGTGGCTCACGCCTGTAATCCTAGCACTCTGGGAGGCCAAAGCAGGAGGATCGCTCCAGGTCTGGAGTTCGAGACCAGCCTGAGCAAGAGTGAGACCCCGTCTCTATTAGAAATAGAAAGAAAATTAGCTGGACAACTAAAAATATATAGAAAAAATTAGCTGGGCACAGTGGCACATGCCTGTAGTCCCAGCTACTCGGGAGGCTGAGGCAGGAGGATCGCTTGAGCCCAGGAGTTTGAGGTTGCTGTGAGCTAGGCTGACGCCACGGCACTCTAGTGCAGGCAACAGAGTGAGACTCTGTCTCAAAAAAAAAAGAAAAAAAACAACTGAAAGGACTGAAGCCCTGTGGTTCTGAGGCATCATTTCACTAAATGGGCCACATTTTGGTTCATTGTTTTATTATGACATTATAATGTGACATTAACCAGTTTTGGTAGATAATTTGTATTCTCTGTTTTTTCCTGAATAATTTGAGTAATTTGCAAACAATGCCTCTTTATCCATAAATACTTGAGAATGTATTTCCTCAGAGTAGACTTTACATAACCACAGGATATTTAATATTGATAGGATACTGTTATTTAAAGTCAGATAGTACAGAAATGTACAAAGTTAAAATGTGAAACTGCTGCAGTTTCTCATGCGTTTGTTACCTGAGGATTTAGCTGATTTGAGCTGTTTCCAAGTTTATCCCTATACAACCCTATAGGTTATATAAGAGAATGGCTCTTTTGTTTTTTATAAAAAAGGGGAAAAAAGCATTGGGAATATTTTGTTTCAACTGTTAAATAAATCTGATGGTAATGGAGAAAATACTCTATTAAACATCTAAAACTTCTTTTCGCCGTTGTTTTCAAGATAGAATTAATTCTGGATTTCTTTTCGTCATTCTAGGGTGTGCCATGTGACTTGGTAACAGGTGAAGAGCGTGTGACAGTTGAGCCAGATGGGAAACAGGCTGGCCATGTTGCTTGCACTGTTGAGATGTGCAATGTTACAACTCCTTGTATGTATACGCCATTTTAAAAATTACGATTTGGGGCCAGGCGCAGTGGCTCACGCCTGTAATCCTACCACTCTGGGAGGCCGAGGCGGGTGGATCTTTTGAGCTCAGGAGTTCAAGACCAGCCTGAGCAAGAGCGAGACCCCGTCTCTACCAAAAATAGAAAGAAATGAGCTGGACAATTAAAATATATAGAGAGATAAAAAAATTAGCTGGGCATGGTGGCGCATGCCTGTAGTCCCAGCTACTTGGGAGGCTGAGGCAACAGGATCTCTTGAGCCGAGGAGTTTGAGGTTGCTGTGAGCTAGGCTGACGCCACAGCACTCTAGCCCGGGCAATAGAGTGAGACTCTGTCTCAAAAAAGAAAAAAAAAAGTTATGATGTGGTATTTTTAATTTTAAAATACAGTTGAACATATGAATTTTTTTTGTGAGAGAGAGACTTACTCCATCTCCCGGGGTATAGTGCAGTGGTGTCATCATAGCTCCCTGCCACCTCAAACTCCTGGGCTCAAGTGATCCTCCTGCCTCAGCCTCCCAAGTAGCTGGGACTATAGGTTCATGCCATCATTCCCAGCTAATTTTTTCTATTTTTGATAGAGACGGGGTCTTGGTCTTGCTCAGGCTGGCCTTGAACTCCTGACCTTGTAGAATGTTAGGATTACATGCGTGAGCCACCCTGCCCGGCCAAAGTATGTTTTTTAATTGTGAAAAAAGTTTTTTCGAAATCTAGAGAAAAAAAGAGAATAGTAGAACAAACAGCTAGTTGCCAGCACTAACAAATGCCAAGTATTCTTTTGTGCCAAACTTCTGAATGTTCTTTTCTGTTTTCTCTTAAAAGAGCTAAAATATTCATAAGTATGGGAAGTTTTCTTTGGACCATTCCCCAGTTTAATTCTCCCCTCTTTTGATGTAAGCGATATCAAGTATTTGGTGTATAGCTTTCCTGTTTTTATATCACTGATATATGTTACCTATCAGTATTGTAAATTGTTATGTTTTAAAACATTTATGTGATTATTATATTGTATTACTGTTCTCCAACTTGCTTTTTTACTCCACACAACATGTGTTTAGATCTAGTCTTGTTGAGATATTTATATGTATCTGAAGTGTATTCATTTAAACTGTTTAATACTGTTTAATACTTTAATTTAATACTAAAGTATTCCACTTTATAACAAAAATTATTCATTCCCCAATTAAAGGACATTTTGGTTGTTTAAAATTTTTCCCTATTATATACGGTGCCATAATGGACTCCTATTTAAATAGTTTTGAAAACATTTTAAATGAAAATTAAGTTTTTCCTTATTATGTAAGCAATCATATCTTCATTATAGAAAATATAAAAATACAAGCAAAGAGAAGAAAACAAACATACATAATCTCTCAATCCCACCTATCCAGGATCAACAAGTGCTAATTAACTCTGTGGTGTATATTTTCCAGACTTTATCTATATTTGTGTTCATATTGTATACAAATGTGGTTATCTATACATTGTGTATATATTAAACAAATAGGCACTATATATTACTTACTGTTTGGTAGCTTTTATCATTTTAATAATCAACTTTCTAAGTAAGTGGATAGAATTTTTTTTTAAAAAAATCAATATATTATAAAAGTAATACATTATAAAAATTCAAACAGCACAAAAGTTTATAAATCAGGCTGGGTGTGGTGGTTCAGGCTGGTAATCCCAGAACTTGGGAGGCTGAGACAGGACGATCACTTGAGCCCAGAGTTTGAGATTACAGTGAGTTGTGATGACCCCACTACACTCAAGTAGCTTAAGTGACAGAACAAGACCCTATCTCAAAGAGAAAAAGTTTATAAGTCAAAATTTCTTCTTCTGCTCTGTCTTTTCTAGTTTTGTTTGTATATATTCAGATGCAATAAGTAATTCTTAATCTGATGGTTTTTCAGAATAAAATCAGTTTTCTTTAGTTTCCTAAATGTTATTGTAACTATATTAAATGTTTTTTTCTCAATTCCGTGGTATTTTGGGAAGAAAATACAATATATTTTATTTATACTTACAGAGAATAAAGTAATGTACTTGGAAGCATTTTGACATTAGAAATAAAATGAGGCACTAATTTTTGCCATAGGGATGGGTTTAAAACACATAAGAATGAGCATTGCCGGGGCCCAAAGAATTAAACCTTCCACTTTACTTTCTGCTCTTGAGAGCTGTCTGGTTTCCTGTTGTATAGAGGCTTCATTAATAAATCTACTTGTTCCTGGAAGCATAGATACTCGCTTTCTTCTTTGACTACTGGACAGATATGATAGTTCTTATTAGGCAGATTCTCCAGGCTGTCTCTGAGATTGCAGAAAATAGACAAATGGAACTGCTCAATTTGGGAGTCAGTGCAGTAAAGTGGTTAAGAGTATAGACTTTGGAGCTAGATGGCCTGAGTTTGTGCAGGGCTGTACACTTACTAACTGTATAACCTTGGACAACTAACTTCTTTGGGTCTCAGTTGACTCTTCTGTCAAATGGAGGTAATGATAATACTTAACCTCATAGGTTTGCTGTGAGGATTAAATGAGGTACAGTTATAAAACACTTGAGAATAAGCCTGCCAGAAAAGAAGCACCCAGTAAGCGATGATGATGATGATGGTGGTGGTGGTGGTGGTGATGATGATGAAAGCTTGAATTTTGGTGTTGTAATTTGTTTGTCATACATGCAAGTAGATTGTATTGCTGATGATAAATTTTTCGTTTTAAGATGAAGTGGCCGTAATTGATGAAATTCAAATGATTAGAGATCCAGCCAGAGGATGGGCCTGGACCAGAGCACTTCTAGGTTGGTGATCCTAATGTCGTAAGAACTGTGCTTCATGGTATCTACACTAGATGCATTTTTATCTGCTTGACATTGCCAAATAGTCAGCTACACCTCTTTTTGACACAAATCAATCAAAAAATTCAGCTAAGTGTGAGTTTTTGTTTTCTAAATATTAATAATGGGAAATCTTGGCTGGGCATGGTGGCTCACACCTGTAATCCCAGCACTTTGGGAGGCCAAGGCAGGACAATCGCTTGAGCCCAGGAGTTTGAGGTTGCTGTGAGCTATAATGGTGCCACCGCACTCTAGCCCAGGCAACATAGTAAGACCCTGTCTCTTAAAAAAAAGGGGGAGGATCCATTTTTCTTATTATAAAATTAACCATGTAATTAAAGTTAAAATGTTCAAATCTCACCATATTTGCACAACTATTTATATTTTAGTGTGTTTCCTGTCAGTTGTTTTTCTTGTGCATGTGGAATTTTGAAAGCATTTAATTGTGTGTATTGCTTTTTTTAGTTCTGTTATTTCATAGATATTGTTTCATACCACATATTAATGTAATTGCATAGTCTCCATTGAAGAGTAGTACTAGAATTTGTTCCATAGAGTTGAACATTTTTTCCCCATTATTTATTAATATAATGTTGCATTAAAATCTTTGTGCCCATAGCTTCCCCTCACCCCCGCTGCCCCGGCTCTGTTGTCCAGGCTAGAGTGCCGTGGCATCAGCATAGCACACAGCAACCTCGAACACCTGGGCTTTAAGCAATCCTTCTGCCTGAGCCTCCCGAGTGGCTGGGACTACAGGCATGTGCCACCATGCCCGGCTAATTATTTTTTTCTATATATTTTTAGTTGTCCAGCTAATTTCTTTCTGTATTTAGTAGAGACGGGGTCTCGCTCTTGCTCAGGCTGGTCTCAAACTCCAGACCTCGAGCGATCTTCCTGCCTCGGCCTCCCAGAGTGCTAGGATTACAGGCGTGAGCCACCGCACCCGGCTGACCATAGCTTTTTATTTTTCATTTTTTATTATCTCTTTAGGATAGACTTTTGGAAGTGGAGTTCTTGAGGTTCATGGACATGAAAGAACATATCTATTTGATATTGGAGTAGATTTTTGATCAGCATGTTTTAGGGCAGGCATTTTCAAATTTAAAAACAAGTAGCTGAACTCTTTCTTCAAACAAAGACTATCCACTGAAGCCTGTTTTGTAGAATAGGTGAAAGTGGAGATCTGCTCAGGGATAAGGAGCTTGGAGTTTCTTCTGCCTCCAGCCCTGAGCCTCACAGATGCCTCAGTGATTCCATGGAGCCTAATTTGAAAAACATTAGTATAGGACCTGTGTCAGTACTAAGCATCAAAATGCCAGAATTATAGTCTTGACTGGCTTTACAGTATAAATAGACTTGAAACCTTGGCCAAAGCAATTAAAAGCCCTGATATTTATAAAAATGGGGCTAATATTTGCCCACTAGAAGGCGGTAAAGTTTGCATCAAAGAGATAATATTTGTGAAAACACTTGGCAAAGTTGTAAAGCAACAGGTTAAGCAAATGTAATGTATTTTTGCTATGTGAAGTGTTATGTATTTAATTATAAACCTTTAAAATTAAAAAAAATCCCTATTTTGCATTTACAGGACTCTGTGCTGAAGAAGTTCATTTGTGTGGAGAATCTGCTGCTATTGACCTGGTCACCGAGCTTATGTACACAACTGGGGAGGAAGTGGAGGTACTAGATTAGGTCACGTGCTTCATCCTCAAGGCGGCGTATCAGCCCAGGGGCCCTAGGCATTGGCGTCGTAGGCCCTACATAGTGACAAAATCAGAACTTAACTAAAAAGCAAGCTTCGTTTTCTTGTGATTGACTAGATCATATATGTTTGGTTGAACCTCATGATCTGAAGTCTGACAGAGTGGCCTTCACACCCTAAGCCTTCCAAGAATATAGGAGTTTCTTCCTCTTCTCTCAACAAAACCTTTTGGGGCTTGAGCAGATCTCTTTAGAAATAAATAAATCAGGACTTTTGGAAGTTGGAAGCCCAGCAATAGTTTGTGATTTTCAAAGTCTTTTATGTCAGTTATTGGGGCCTTTGATATACACCTAATTCCCAGACACAGTTTGTATCCCTTTTTCAAATTCCCCTAGAGTAGGAAGTAACTGGTTTCCTTTCAATCCTACTTTCCTGTTTCTTTACCAGACTTCTATAATAAAATGAAGAAATATTTTTAAGATGGCCCATTATTTGAGTTTTGTACTCAGCTGTCAGGGAAAGATAGTGGAATGTAACAGAAGATTCTGGATTTCAGTCTGCACTTTACTGTTCTTAGCTTTGCGCTCTTAGGCACATCACAGAAGGCTAGAACTGGGAAAAGCCTCAGACCTACTCTTTCATTGGGTTCTATTTTACTCCTTCCTAAAATGGAAATAACGGTTAATAACCCTTCTAACCTTACCACATTGCCATGGAAATGAAATATATGTGAAAGTGCTTTGAAAATGTCTGAAGCATTGTGTTTTATCTTATTCAGAAATGCCAATGAGAACTGATGCAACACTTATCAAAATAAATGTTTTTCTGGGTTTTCTTTTGAAAAACGTTGGTACTTACTAGTTTTAAGTTACTCTTGACTGCATTGCAAGCTTTTCACTTAATCTGAAGAAGTGGAGTTGGGTGTGTTATAGTACTTGACCATTTCTTGTCTTTATTGTAGGTTCGAAGCTATGAGCGGCTTACCCCCATTACTGTGCTGGATCACGCACTAGAATCTTTAGATAACCTTCGGCCTGGGGACTGTGTTGTCTGTTTTAGCAAAAATGATATTTATTCTGTGAGTCGACAGATTGAAATTCGGGGGCTGGAATCAGCTGTTATATATGGCAGTCTCCCACCTGGTAATTATTGGCTTTCATCGTGGCAGGAAATGAAATCTCTTCTTTTTGCAGTTTGTGTTGGGATATGTATAGAAAACACATGAAAAGATATTGAATTAAGCAGCTCGATGTATTGGTAATTAGTTATAGGTCATATAAAATAAATATATTTCTAGTTCATCTTGGTGGGAATAGAAGTATTTTAATTATTACAGTTCTTGTTATTTGCTGCTATTATTAGACTATATTTTAAATCTTGCGTTTATGAGTTTCTTACAGAAATGTCATTAAACTGCGGATGTGGTAATATTCTTCAAGTTGTAGTCTTGAAATCTGTTAATAAGTGTCCTCAGGAATGATAGGCTAGTGTGGTGTGGGATTGTGATCTATATGAGGGGGTATTTAAAGGAGGGGAAATGGGATTTTGAGGATTTAAAGAAAAAGTTTGAAACAGTAAAAGTTTTATCATTAAAAATGGGAAGAGCAGGAGGTGAGGGATTCCAAGATGTACTTGGCATGATGTAGTAAGAGACCAAGAACACTGATGTAACATAAAATGTTTTTATTTCAGGGACCAAACTTGCTCAGGCAAAAAAGTTTAATGATCCCGATGATCCATGCAAAATCCTGGTTGCAACAGATGCAATTGGCATGGGACTTAATTTGTAAGTAATTTGTTTTTAATAAGCAAGGATATTCTGTAGGTTAGATGGCATTTTTTTGTTTTTCAGTTTTCTAATTGGCTTTAATGACCAAACTTTGATTTAGAGAATAGATATTATAGTATAGATTGAGATTCATCTTGTGAACACCTATTGAGGAAATGAAAAGAAGATACTGTGTAGCACTAGGACTTTAGAGTGCTGTCCCTGCTGCTGCTACCCTGTCATATCACCTCACTTTATTTTCAGTCTCTCGGTCAGCAGGTGTCCAAGTGCCTATTTTGCGTGTGGAGCTACCCATTACCTCTAGTGATAACAGTGTTAAGCCTATTCCATTCCTGTGTGAATATGTTAAAAAATAATAATAATAATAATTTTAAAAAAGGTTAAGCCTAAATACTCCTCTTTAAGTAATTAAGGCAACTATACTTCTATGAATCAAAGAACTATTAAAAGCTATTTTTAATGGCACCCAACTTTTAAAAGTAGTATGGGAATACTTTATTGGGGTTATTTGTTAAAAAGTCATTTTCTGTAGCTTTATTGGAGTATAATTTATATACCATACAATTCACCCATCGTAAGTATATAGTTTGATGATTTCTAGTAAATATACACAATTGTTAAAAAATAGTATTTGAGGGGAAGGAAAAGAATTACCAGCAGACCTCTTTTCCTTATTTTTTAAATGGCAGGCAAGATTGCAAGTGGGCCTGAACTGGAATTGCAGTGAGCATTTCTGAGACCCAAGTGATGGAGGGTTTTTCATGCAGTCTGTGGGATTACTTTTATTTCTGTTTCAGGAGCATAAGGAGAATTATTTTTTACTCCCTTATAAAGCCCAGTATCAATGAAAAGGGAGAGAGAGAAATAGAACCAATCACCACCTCTCAAGCCCTGCAGATTGCTGGCAGAGCTGGTAGATACAGCACACAATTTAAAGAAGGAGCGGTTACAACAATGAATCGTGAAGACCTCAGTTTATTGAAGGAAATTTTGAATAGGCCTGTGGATCCTATAAGGGTAAGGTGTAACATGTTAATTACTACTTTTCTGTGGAGAACAGTCATTCCTTCCATCATTCACTGTCCAGACTCTTGCCTCAAACACCTGGAAATAGAAATAAGCAAAAGAAAATTTTGTGCCATGGAAACCACATCAAGAAAGCCCTAATAATTGCTTTGGAGAGGCAGAAACCCCTTGCTTGGAGAATGGTGTGCAAGTGAAAGACCCAGATTGAACAAGTTTAGTTAACCTGATTTTCCTTTAATTCTTCCCAGATCTAGCAGCAGGTGGGCACATAGAGCCATGTCAGGGGACTGAAAGATTACCAGAAGCTTGAATGTGGAAGAAACCCTTGAGTGTTTCTTCTATATTCTTAGGGTACAACACTAAGCAATACGACTTCAGACCAGTGAGGACAAGGTTAAATTTTGGTTATATAGTTAATGAGTCAGAAGTATACATATTTTAAACTGTCTTTGAAAAAAATAGTTAAAAGTTGTCTGGAAAATTCGCTTACATGGCTCATCTCATTTGTCGGTGACTCTAGGTAAAAGGGAATGTGTATGTGAGATGATGCAAGAAAAAGTTCATGGGTTCGTGGAGGAAAGCTGTGGCTGAAATTATTTCCATAGCATTTGTTAAGAGTATGGTTAGGTGTAATACCAGCACTTTGGGAGGCCAAGGCAGGAGGATCACATGAGGCCAGGAGCTGGAGACCAGCTTGGGCAACATAGCAAGACCCCTGTCTCTACAAAAAAATATGAAAAATTAGCCAGGTGTGGTGGCACATGCCTGTAGTCCCAGCTTCTCAGATGGCTGAGGTGGGAGGATCGCTTAAGCTCAGGAGTTCAAGGCTGCAGTGAGTTATAATGATGCCACTGCACTCCAGCCTGGGTGACAGAATGAGACCCTGCCTTTTAAAAATAAATAAATAAATAAAATAAAAAGAGTACAGTTAGGTTCACGAACGGGTGACTCCCAGTGCAGTTGGTAGTGACACATCCCCATTTCCCTTCAGTGTGCCTCATTTCTCGTACTCATACTCTTCTTCCTTTCCTCTTCCTCTTTTCCATTTACTTTCCTTTTTTCCTGTTTCATTCCTTATACTTAGCTGTGAGCATTTAACACTGTAGTATACAGTTAAAGAGATAACTGACCTCCAGTTTAAAATTTTTCTTATGTATTTACATATGTATATCAGTTTTATTGCTCTAGTTAAAGTGACTGGGGGTTTTTTGGTTCATTTTTATTCAGCGGGAAGAATTGAGACTTGGAAAATGGTTTTATCCTAGAAAGCATTTTTGATACTCCATTAGATCATCATAGGTTTTAGAAATATGACTAAAATATACACAAACGCCTACTCATTGACCATAATCTGTCATTTTTACTAAGTCATCTCATCAGCTTTTCTATTAATAGTTGGTAATAAACGGTGAAACGATGGGGTTTTCTATTTTACTCAGATTCTTGGCATTTAACTCATTTGATGAGAGCTTAGCCTGAAAGCAAGACTTTCTGGTGGAATAACTTAAGAAAATTTGTCCTTTTTAAAAAGCAAATCAGCTTATTGTTGTTATTGTTTTCTTTTTCTAAAAGGCAGCTGGTCTTCATCCAACTGCTGAGCAGATCGAAATGTTTGCCTACCACCTCCCTGATACGACACTTTCTAATCTAATTGTAAGTGGAAATTCCCTTTTCAATCTTTTCTAAAAATGTCAATATGTCAGACAATTACTGGTTAACCTCATGGGCATGAATGGATAGTCTGGGTTTGTGAAGTTGCTGTTTATGACATTTATAAGTAAAAACTTTTTAAAAATCTGGGACTTTTGTCCTGAGGAATTTTCTCTTTGAGTATTTCAGATTGGGAAGGATATGGGGGAGCTCCGTTAGCTTCAGGAAGCAGTGAGGAAAGCAGGCCTCTCTGGAAGTCTGTCATGGATTAAAGCGATCATCTTCTGTAGACCTGAGTGCTTTATTCTTGCCCAATTAGGCAGTCCAGTAATCATGTATCTTTTTTCCCCAGGATATTTTTGTAGATTTTTCACAAGTTGATGGGCAGTATTTTGTCTGCAATTTGGATGATTTTAAATTTTCTGCAGAGTTGATCCAGCATATTCCGTTAAGTCTACGAGTGAGGTATGTTTTCTGCACAGCGCCTATCAACAAGAAGCAGCCTTTTGTCTGCTCTTCGTTGTTACAGGTAAGCCTTTACATTTAAGATATTTTGAGTTGTTTCAGGTCAGTGCATTTTCCCCCAAACAGTACTTTGTTATTCAAAATAAAACAATTGAGAAAGTGCCCTGTAATATGAGAGACTTTATCAAAACTTATATATAAAGTGAATTTCTTTTTCTTACAGGTAATTTTTGGGGGCAGGGAGAATATTTGTATTTGGGGTTATATCGTAGCCTCTGTGAAGAAACTAAAACAAAAACAATTAAATAAAATTGTTTGAGAGAGGGGGCTTTGCCTGATACACACTTTTTCCTTTTTAGTGTTGGGTAATATTGGAGTTGGGAAGGAGGGGGATTAGGGGTTAGTAGTAGCAATAGTATTTAGTTTTCTTAACTGTAAGGCACTGAGCCAGAGGTGGCTGTCTTGAAAAGGTTCCAGACCCTTTTCTCTTAACTCATTCGTGTGGGGATGCAAATCTGACTTCAGAGAAGCACAGGATTCTGGGGAGACCAGGAAGGGCAGTGGAAACTGAACTTCTTGACCCCATTGGCTGTTCTCTCACCTCCCTGGGCCTTTGCACACCCTATGTTTCTGCTCGGTGTGCCCTCACCACCCCACTAAACCCAAAGGCCTTCTTCCCTTCTCTGAATCTTGTTGTGACTCATTGAGGTTCATTGCCATCTCCTCTATAAGCCTTAGCGTTCTGCCTACTAGCTCTATTCTAATCAAATCTATTTCTAAATTTATTTTAAAAATTATTTTTAAATTACATAAAATAATCCATAAATACATTCTCTTTATACAAAATTAAAACATTACAGGTAGGTTAAATTTGGCTACCTCCCCTAATCTCAGTCCTCTGAAGTAACTGCTTTCCAGATCTTTTTCTATTGCATTTTCCTACATATATGTACATGTAGAAACACTGGTTTTGTTGTGCAGGTGTGTTCCGCCATAAATGTTATCGTTATGAATTATTCTGCAACTTGCCCTTTTCTTTTTCTCTCAACAGTATGTCTTAGAGGTCTTCCATGTCTAGGTATTTACCTAGAAAATGTGTTTCTTAGAACTGGCATTTGTGAAAGACTTAGCTAGCTAAGGGTGAAGTTTATGGAACAGAATCTTAGACCATCGTTTAAGCTCCTGAGTGGAGCTCGATCCCATGGCCTTGGCCTCATTCACACCATCCTTCAAGCAACTATGCTAATGAAGCAGAAACTCTATACTGAGGAATAGGGAGTCTCTGGAACAGTGCAGGTCATTAGTTGCTTATGTTTTCTGTTTGAAGATTAGAATGTGAAATCTAGAAGTGTTTTTTTTTTCCTTGATCTCCTTTATTACTGAACTATATAAAAGAGCTCAATCCCATCCATGGCTTCCTTTTTTTTTTGAGACAGAGTCTCGCTGTCGCCCTAGGTAGAGTACAGTGGCATCATCAATAGCTCACTGCAACCTTAAACTTCTGGGCTCGTTCAAGTGATCCTCCTGCCTCAACCTCCCAAGTAGCTGGGACTATAGGTGCGCGCCACCATGCCCAGCTAATTGTTTTTTATTTGGGGGAGGGGGGGGTTGTATTTTTAGTAGAGGCAGAGTCTCGCCTTGCACAGGCTGGTCTTGAACTCCTGAGCTCAAGCGATCCTCTTGCCTCAGCCTCCCAGAGTGCTAGGATTACAGGCGTGAGCCACCATGCTTGGCCCATCCATAACTTCTGATGCTCCTTAGGACTGCGGTTATGAAATTGTGCTCACAGAGCTCCTTTAGGGCCAGTTGCTGGGTGGATGGGCATCTCCTTACTTAGCTCTTGTACATCTTGGACTTCCACTAGTTGTTTGTGGCCAAAAATAATAAAGCCACTACCTTTTATAAAAGAACTTGAGAACTCATGCTTAGCATGTCCTGCTTAGCAGGTTAATATGGTCACATTTCTATCCTTCATGGGTATCTTACTTGGTATTTATTAAACTTAGCAGAATGCACCAGACTGAATGTAATAAAAATCATAGTAGTATTTAAATAATTAGACCAATTGACCTTGCTTAGGTTAACCATTTAGAGATAATTTTCCCTAATTAGGACATGAACAAATTTGAAATCAGCATGTTCTTGAAGCTAAAGATTTTATTTAAACTCTTACGAGAGGAGTCTTCTTATGTGGTTGTAATTTCTATCTTCCGTAGTACAGGTGATGTGTAATAATGCCTAGCGTTGTCTAGGGTGCAATGTGGTTTTCAAAGCTCATTCCCCAAAGTGTCTCGTGGTTGAGGACAGGGTTATGGCATCTCATGTTCCGTTGAGGAAGCTGAAGCACAGAGTGGTGATTGGCCAAAGCCACACGGCCAGTAGGAGGTAGGTTCCAGATTGGCTCATGACCAGGCTTGCAGCAAGCCACCTCAAATGATTTCTTTATAATAAGGGAGGACATTATAAGACAGAGAAACTTAAGCTCATATTCGAGGTTATGGGACTATTACATACTGACTTGGGAATGGGAGTCTTCAGGTACTGTCTGCCCATAGCTTGGAACATCAAATATTCGTAAATAGGTGTTAAGAGACTTAGGCCCTAGAAAGTTAGTCCTTGAACAACTTCTGATGTACGTATTATTGCCCCAGTTTTGTCAAAAGAGGAAAATCATTCTTTTTTTTTTAAAAAAAGTATCTTTATAAAGTATTAAGTGTTCTTAAAAATATAGAAAAGTACAAAGGAAGAAAGAAACCAGCCTATTGAAACACAACCATAGTTAATGTTTTTTTGTGCTTTCTTTTTCTTTTTAATCAGAGACTTAAGGGAATTCTGATACTTTTACTAAACTCTTCTTTTTTTCCTCTCAGTTTGCCAGACAGTATAGCAGGAATGAGCCCCTAACCTTTGCGTGGTTACGCCGTTACATCAAATGGCCTTTACTGCCCCCTAAGAATATTAAAGACCTCATGGATCTTGAGGCTGTTCATGATGTCTTGGATCTTTACCTGTGGTTAAGGTACCAAAATTTTTCCTTCGTATGCTCTCATTTTTCTGAGTAATAGGGCAAATCAAAGGTTTCATGAGTGTTTTTTTTTCTTTTTTCTTTTTTTTTTTCTGTTTCAAATTAGGCATGTATTTGCAGGGTGCTCTAAATTATGTCCTTTTTGTCCATAAAGGCAGTTGAGCCTGGTTTATGCCCATTCTAAAAATGATTTAAGGAGTTCTTACAATTCTAGATAAGATAACTAGGTGAGAAAGAAGGTCCACAAGGCTCTTGTTACTCAAAGGATGGTCCTGGGCCAAAAGTGTTGGTGACATCTGGGAGCTTGTTAGAGCTAGGAATATCAGGACCATCCCAGACTTAATCAGATTCTGTATTTTAACAAGATCCCCAGGTGATTCATTTGTACCATCAACATTTAAGAATCTCTGCTCTAGTCTAGTGATTCTCAAAGGAGGGGCATATTCCCCTCAGGGAGTATGTCAGAATCAGTTGAGGTACAGTGCTGACCCACCCTCGTAATGACATATTCCTCAGGTATATTGGGGCAGAAATAAAGTTTGAGCAAAGGCACTGGACAGAGTTTGCAAAAAGAGAGAACATTTGGGATTAATGAGTGGCAAGATGTAGGTAAATGGCATTGCGATTAGTGCAGTGACTGTGATAAGAGCTGTTGCCATAATGTAATGTGTCCTTTTCCCAGCTATCGATTCATGGATATGTTCCCAGATGCCAGCCTTGTTCGACACCTCCAGAAAGAACTGGATGGCATTATTCAAGATGGTGTGCACAATATCACCAAATTGATTAAAATTTCTGAGACACATAAGCTGTTGAATTTGCAGAGCTTGTCAACAGCGAGCCAGTCACAATTGTCAGAAACTTTAAAGAGCCATGCTAGAAGGACGCGCAGCACCAAAAGAGAGAGTAAAGCTGCCGAGCCACCCAGCCGCGATGCAGGAGAGAGATCCCTTGCTTCCAGATTGGTGCGGCAAGGACTGCTCACCCCAGACATGCTCAAACAGCTGGAAGAAGAGTGGTTGACACAACAAACTGAACAGGGCAAAGAAAGAAGAGATTCTGGGACTTACTCAAAAGGGACAAGAAGAAAGAAGAAGGAACCTGATTCAGAGTAGTTTTTTGTTGTCTTTTTTTTTTAATTTTACAAATAAAAAATCTATTTTGAATTATTTTCCTTATATGTATTTACTGCTTGCTATAGTATTGTGACTATCTGATACTGGGATTTTTTTGCACAGGTAAATTAACTCTTAAAAATGACTAAACTGTTTCAACATTCAGAAAATACTAGGATGTCTTAGAGATTTTATTTAAATCTTTATATAGTGGCCATCTGTAATATAGAATTAAGACAATGCACTGCATGGGGATAAATCACTATGGTGAATTGTTTGACCAGTTTTCTACAC
>RJWJ010026387.1:0-23049 GCA_004363605.1 Indri indri | reverse complement strand
GCAGATCTAGGCATGAGAGGGCCATAGATTATCCTCCTCATCCTCCCAGGTTTTCTATAACCTAACATGGTAGTGAGAGCATTTGAATGTGCCTGTGGACTGAGTGGAGTGTGGGATTTGGGTGAGAGTGCTGTAGAGAGAAAGGAAGATGATGTGCCTGTGTGGGCTCTGCAGTCTGGACAAGAGGGTGCATATCAGTAAGATCTAGCATAGATAGTGCTCTGCTAACATTTGGATTAGGATTTATCTGTGTCTCTGCAGATTGCAGAGTCAGGGGAAGAGTGAGAGCTGGGTTGGTGCCCACACACCATATAATTATCAATGCAGCGAGACCACTATAATCGCCCATGCCAAATACCAAAACAGAAGGTTCACTTCTAGACTAAAAAGCTAGCAGGGGGCACTATAGGTCAAGACCTAAAAGCAGACAGTTCCCTCCTTTCAGGCAGTTATATTATATATCCAACCAATTACATTTCTTTCATACCTCAGTTTTTCTGAACTGCTGTGATTCCAGAAAATGTAGACACTGCATAATTAAAAACCTCACACATACACACTCTAACTCTCCCACCTCTGTGTCTTTTTATATGGTAGTGCTCTTTTAAACCCGTACCACTATAAAAGGGTTCAAGGGCACTCCTACAATTGCATCAGAGTGAAAGGCGCAAATTATTTAACCACTGTAGATGAGATAAAGCACACAAATGCATCATATTATCCAGTTATACTGAGACGGCTTTAAAGCATTAAACAGTTCATTTAAGCATTTGCTATGATTCCTCTCCTTTCAGTGCAGCGTAAACCACTGGCTCTCAAACTCTAGGGGCTCTTTGGATATGCTTGGCTGCAAGTAACAGAAAACCCTATTCAAACTTGTTTAAGTAATAAGAACATTTATTATTCTTTATTATTCCTCACAGGAGAGGAAGTCCAGATGTAGGCCAGGCTTCAGGACAATTGTTGAACCCGTGGCTTCTCATCCCTTTGCTCTTCCATTCACAGTGTCAGATTCCTCCTCTCATGGTTGTAGGCTGGTTTCCAGGCTGGGCCACATGCTTCTTCAGACATGTGTATTTAGAGAAAGAGCAGCTTTTTCCTCTCAACAGTGAGGGGGGAAAACCTGGGTGATGGGTACGACAGGTATATTTTTCTATTCTCTCTAAATTTGAATCAGTTATTGCAAAAGAGCATGGGGTTACCCTTAGATCAAGTACACTCCCCAAAAAACTGATATTAATTCCCCCAAATATATTGCTGCTGTACAATGCGGAAGCCATGAGATGAGTATTGGGGAGTTAACTACCAGAACCATAATAATTAGGCATTGTTGTTAAATCTGAAGAAAGCAATGGAATCTGGTCCCAGAAAACACAAATGTAAACCAAATTTTGCACACAATTCCAGGGAGGTGGTGAAAGGGTGTCCTAAAACACACTTATATCTCCCCCAGGAGTCTATGAACCTCAAGGCTATATAAACCCAACAAGGCTGTAAACTGACCCATGGGGGTACAATCATTCTGACAGTATGTCTTCCTTCTTCTCACGCTAGGCACAGAAATTGCCACAAATCTCCTTTTGATCCCCAGAGAGGCAAGGGCACCGTGTATGCCAGGTTGCTCTTTGATCATAACCTGATACCTGAAGTCAGCTGCGAACCACTGACACCTCCTCTGGGAGCCTCAGCTTCATCCTTTCTCCTTCCTTCATCATGTACTCTGCTGCCGGCTCTCCACACACTCCGCAGACCCCCACATACGGAGACTCATCCAGTGTTCAGGTGGTACTGACCCTTCCATTCTCTTTGCCTTAGGCTCTTTCTTAAAAATTACTGCTTTAGTTCCTGCACTCCGCATCAAAATATCCCAGATTCTAAAGTGCAAATTTATTTAAGCACTTACTATGGAATAGGCATGCCAGTATCTATTTTGCCTACATTAAATTGTTAAATGTTGACAACAACTTCATAGGGAAAGTATTATTTACCTTGTTCTAAGACAAGGAAGTCACTGTACAGAAAGATTAGTTGGCAGAAGGCAGAATTGGAATTTGAACACAGATCTGCCTAACTGCAGATCATAATGCTCTTTCCACAGCTCTGCCACAACCCAGACGTTCTGTTTTCCCCTTATCTCAGTTTCGTGCATTACAAAGAAGACACTAACTTTTCAAAGAAGTCCTTGTCAAGTACCTCTTAGCATTTTAAAGGTTTCAGATCTCACATTTATATAAAGCCATGAGAATATCAACTTTTGATCCAGAGCTCACCCTTTGATTCAGAATTGCTATATAGGAGGGAAGTATTTCATCCTTATTTTGTAACTGGTGCTCCCTAAAAAGGGAGGTTTTTTTGTTTCATCAATCACAAAGTCTCATATTTTTTTTCTTTTTCTTTACTGCTCCTGAGAAGGTTTTGATTTGACCCAATGATTGGAAATATTTGGTATGTGATTTTTAAGCAAAAGACACACAATAGTTTTCTACCTTCTGTTTAGTTATAACTCTCTTTGAAACACTCCTCTAGTTTTTCTAATCTTATTCATGTAACCAGTCGTCTTCTCCACATTCCAGTCAGGGGAGTGGAATCACAGACAGAAACAATCTTTCTACAGTGCTGTGATTGTGAAGAGAGACAGAGCTCTCCTTTCAAAGCTGCTTGCTTAAAGTGACTATAATCACACTGCTGTTCTGTGATGTTGATAACAAAATCAAATACCTTCTTCTCCCTGAGTCAGAAAAATATCTTGCTATTTACAACATGTGCATAAATAACATCTAGAAAATTGAATATGGCACACATGTATGTAGGGATGAAGTAGCAAAATGAAACAAAATGAAGTCTTCGCAGTTCTGGGATCAGACACTGATAGAATGACAAATAAAGTTACATAGAAAAAGGGGCTTTGTAGATAGATAGGAAAGGGATGGGTAATATTAAAAGTATTCAGTAACTGCTAGGGCATAGAGCAGATGCCAAGCTTAGCCCCAGTGCAGGGCCCTACAGGCCTCCATCCATGCCAAAAATTACCAGTTTAGATGCTAAAAGTAGGGCTATCTGGAGAGTCCCAGAGGAAGTGCCACAATGGTGAGGGCACACTCAGGAGCAGCAAGACAAGGGCTACTTACTTACTGAATGGAAATATTCCAAAACTATAGCATCATCCCTTAAAGGCGTGACTCTACTGCATCTCAGTTGTGAGAAAGAGACCGTCACTAGACACCCCAAGGTACCCAAAACAGTTATACTTATTTACACCTGTTATTCCAGTGTTATTAGCAATTGTTCTTCTTAGAGAATCATATTTGCTCTTTGTGTATTAGGATGACCATATATCTTAAAGTGTCCCTGATTGGACAATATGTTACATAGTCACCCTAATACAAGGACACAAAGGAGAAATATGATTGTCTTCCAACAACTCATAGGTAAGGGAACACCTTGGTATCTCGAAGGAGAAAAAAATGGAAACACAAAGAAAACTTTGCCACTAATCCCCCAGTAAAGACCATGGATATATGAATGCCAGTTTTCAGTATAATCCAGAGAGTCAAAGATACAGCCAAAAACAGCCCAAGATAACAGAGCTGCCAACAGATCCCATTGCCAAGTTTCCAGGAAAAGTAAGAGCCAGAGGAAAGTCAGAAGACAAAACCAAGGAAACTCGGCAAGGAAACCCCTTCAGCCATAATAAGCAAAACAGAAGGACAACTCAAAGAATGGCTTGGGCTGCCTTGTATAGCTGTGGAGCTTGTGCACCACCCAGCAACAAGGCTGTCATTCCACAAACTATGACACGAATGCCATTCTCTAGAATTGAACAATGCACAGTCTACGCAGCACATGTGGCAGTCTCAAGAGTAGCATCGATTCAGCTTCTGTATGCCTACACATTGACCTAATTTTTGACATACACTTTTCATTAATTAAATTTCTTTTCTGAAATTCTTATAGTCTGTATAATCATTCAGATGATATGTTCAGGATATTTATGTGGAGTTATATGCAAATATTTCCATAGTATGAATTACTTGGTATCTTCGAAGATGGGTAACTACTTCATCCCACTGTCAAATAAAAAAGTATGTCATGGGCTGCATTTTAAAAATAAAGAAGATAAGTGGTGAATAAAGATTCATTAGGGACTCTCTCACGCTGTAGAACAATTCGCAAAGTATACACTCTTATCAGTTCACAGGCTTTATCACTTCCTTTGTATAACATTCTTTTGCTTGACAAGGAGTGCAATTAAAGACCATCACACGTTATGCAGTGGGCAAAAGTAGTCATGGAGATTGCAATTATTACAATCCCAATAGCATTAAAATAGACATCATTTAAATAATCAGAAAACTAAAGATGTCCTAGTGTATTCCAAACTCATAGACAGTAGATGCAAATAAAAAATTCACATTTACATTAATACCCCCAAATTCCAATGTCATCAAATTTCTACCTTCATTGCTAGAACTAAATGGAGAAATAAAATGTTTCTCTGACAAAAGTGTCAGAGGTGGCAAAATTAAAATGTAAATGAGGGATCAGAATAAGCTAAATGATATTTTGACAGTTGTTAGGAGCTGAAAAAATTAGTGTACTTTATATGGCAGCTAGTAACTCTTAAGATCATACTTTCCAAGTTCCCACTCTCATGCCTCTGTCCATGTCCTTCTTTGATAGTGTCCTAACCTTTCAACATACTATAATCCTGTCCATTCTGCAAGGCCTCTTCTATGAAGATTTCCAGATCCTTCCAACAAAATGCAATGTTTCCATCTATTATATCTGTACCTATTTCATGGCATATACTAGACTCCACTTTGTATTATATACATTTGTCTGCTTATCTAGTCATCTGTAATAAGTTTCCTGAGGGCAGAAGCCATGACTTATTCATGTTTATTTCTCACTATAGTATTGAAGACAATATGTTAGATATTTTAGAAATTACTAATACTTAAGATTTATTTAATTAGATTAGGGGATAGAGAATAACAGTCTTACTATAACTCTATGCTCAGCATTCATAAAAGGGACTTTTATACCAAGTCATAAGAATCAGTGAAAATTTCTCTTAGAGTCTCCCACCATCTTCCACCAGAAATTCTGGATCCTGCGGCTCTCCCTGTGGCTCTGGGGTTGGATTTTGTGTCCCTGAAGATAATGGTGCACTACCAGAAGGCCAGGTGTGTGTTTCCAGAGCAGAGACAGAAAAGTCACAGAAAGGTGAAGATCCTGGCTTGGCATGACCAAAGCACTTATTGAGCCTACAGCCTGGAATGAACAAGATTTGGGTGGTACCACATCTGGAAGCTATCAACAACTGGGTGCTATTAAAATGTTTGGACCAACTTTCACAGGGGAGAGCTATAACTCCAAAGTCCTCTATGTGTTTCTAAAAGCTAGGAAAATGAATACATCTCTGAGCTTCAGAATTGAGCAACTGTCATGAAGTGAAAATTGCATTGAGGACCCTCAAGTTATCAATTTTGTCATTCTTTCTCCAAATGACTACTAAAAGCTTTGTTGGATTTTCCATCCTCAGGATCTCTTCTAGGGAAAATTCAGAAGTAGGAAATTCATTTAAGAAACTATTGCATTCTTTAGCAACTGGGCTGACATGCGCTCACATGTGTCCCTCAGCGGCCCAAGGACTGGCCCATCTAGCAATCTAGCTCCCAAAAGAGCCATGCCACAGCCTCCACAAACAACAGCCTAAGCCACTGAGGCACTTTCAGACACCACTGACTTCATTATAGCTAAAGAAATCATACAGAGACAACTCAGAACCAAAGCCAAAGCACCCCACCCATCTGACACTATAGATACATATATAGGAAAAAGACTTTCTCCATGAGAGCCACTCCATAAAACTGGAAGAAGCAACCATTATACCATGTGTGCAGATATCAATGTAGGGACACAAGAAACATGAGAAAGCATGACACCTCCACAGTAACACAATAATTCTCCAGTAACTGATGCCAAAGAAAAGGAAATCTATAAAGTGAATTCAAAATAATGCTCTTACAGAAACTTGGTGAGATACAAGAGAATACAGATAGATAATTTAGTGAAAGTAGATAAACAATTAATTGTCTCAATGAGAAATTCATCAAAGAGATGAATACCATATAAAAAGCACCAAAAAGACATCTTGGAACTGAAGAATTCAATGAATAAATTAAAAATACAATCAGGAGCTTTAACAATAGACTAGATCGAGTAGAAGAAACAATTCCTGAAATTGAAGACAGGTCTTTTGAAATAATCCAGCCAGGACAAAAATAAAGAAAGAAAAAATAATAAAAAAGAATGAGGAAAGCTTATATGACATATGGGACACTATTAAGTGAATAAATACAATTGACCCTTGAACAACACAAGAGCTGGGACAGTCAAAAATCGATGTATAACTTTTGACTTCTTCAAAACTTAAGTGCTAACAGCCAACTGTTGACCAGAAGCCTTACTGATAACAAAGAGTTGATTAACATATGTTTTGTATGTTATATACTGTATTCTTACAATAAAGCAAGCTAGAGAAAGAAAACGTTATTAAGAAAATCCTAAGGAAGAGAAAATACATTTATAATACTGTGCTGTATTTACTGGATACCATAAGTTTATTATGTCTATTTACAAGATGAATAATCTATCTGAAATGGTGGGCAACAGTAGCTGCATGTTTCAATCTATGGTTTATATCAGACAATTCAACTTTTTCTCATAATGTCATGACTTTTCTCTGCTCCTTAGAAGCACTTCCAGCATCATTAGTGGCACTTCATATGGGTTCCATGGTGCTATTCAAGGCTTATGGTATTGGACTAAACATGATGAAAAATACACAAGAACTGTAGGACATTAGTTTTTATTGTGGTAGACAATTTACTGGAAAAATGAACTGCTCATGAAGAAATGATTAGTATCACAAGGCATTTTAAGCAGATACTCCACAACACTAGAGCTCATTGCAGTTTCAAGATGAGGTGGTTATGAAATTATTACAGTAGTATAGTGTGTACTACAATTAATTTTATGCAGTTATAATTTAATACTGCATCCTTATGTTTGTTTATATCCCTTTTGACTGTGAATGGTACCAGGTATGATCTGTAAGTGTTCGCATTCATAAGTTTTAATAAGTTGTAACTTTTTATAATACATCTGTGTATATTTTATGCTAGTAAGTGATAAAATAGAATAGTATCTATACATATTTCATGCATTCATAACATCTGTACCTTTTTCTTAATTTTTTTTTATATTTCTAGGCTATGTGGTTTGTCTGTAAGTTTTTTCAAATTGTTGCAATTCTCCAAAAAGATTTCATATATATATATATATTGAAAAAAATCTACGTATGTATGGACCCATGCAGTTCATATACGTGTCATTGAAGGGTCAACTGTATTCACATTTTGGTAGTTTTAGAGGGGGAAGGGATGAAAAAAGTCATCAAAAACCTATTTAATCAATTAATAGCTGAAAATTCTCAAGTATTAAGAGAAATACAAACATGCAGATACAGGGAGCTCAAAATTCACAAATAGATTAAAACCGAAAGGTCCTCTCTGAGGCACATCATTATAAAACTGTCAAAAGTCAAAAACAAAGAGAGAATCCTAAAACCAACAGGAGAAAAGTGTCCAGTCATATATGCAGGAATTCCCATCAGACTAAAGGCAGATTTCTCAGCAAAAACCTCGCAGGCCAGGAGAGAGTAAAATGATATAGTCAAAATGCTGGGGGGATGGTGGGGGGAGGGAAACCTGCCAGCCAAGAATACTATATCTAACAAAACTATTCTTCAAAAATAAAAGAGAAATAAAATCTTTCTTAGACAAGCAAAAACTAGAGAAATTCATCACCACTAGACCAGTCCTTTAAGAAATGCTTAAGGGGTCCTACATACGGCAGCAAAAGAACAATCTCTACCATCCTGAATACACACAAAAGTAAATAAAACTCACTGATTGGGCAGATACATAAATGAGACAAAGAAAGGAATCAAACGTTATTACTACAGATAACCACCAAACAGCAAAGATAAACAATAAGAGAGGAAGAAAGTAACAAGGATACACAAAACAACCAAAAAACAATTAACAAAATGACAGGAGGAAGTTCTCACTTATTAATAACAACCTTGAATGTAAAAGGTTTAAATTTCTTAATTAAAAGATATAGATGGGCTGAATGGATTAAGATAAAAAGTGAGACCCAACCATATGCTCTCACAAAAAACTCACTTCACCTCTAAAGATACACATGGACTGAAAGTAAAGGCATCGAAAAAGATATTCCACTCAAACAGACACCAAAAGTGAACAGGAGTAGCTATACTTAGGTCAGACAAAATAGACTTTAAGTCACAAATCATAAATAGAAACAAAGAAGGTCATTATATAATGATAAAGGGATCAATTCAGCAAGAGGATACAATAATTGTAAATATATATATATGTACCCATCACTGGAGCACCCAGATATATAAAGCAAATATTATCGAAGTTAAAAAGAGATAGACTGTAATATAATAATAGTCAGAAACTTTAACACCCATCTTGCAGCATTGGACAGATCATCTAGACAGAAAATCAGCAAAGAAACTGCATGTCTTAGTCTGTTTTCTGTTTCTGATAACAGAATACCTGAAACTGGGTAATTTATAAAGAAAACGAATTTCTTACAGTTATGGAAGCTTAGAAGTCCAAGGTTGAGGGGCTGCATCTACCGAGGGCCTTCTTGCTGATGGGGACTTGCTGTAGAGTTCCAAGGTGGCACAGCGCCTCACATGGCGAAGAGACTGAGTGTGCTATCTCGCATTTCTCTTTCTCTTCTTATAAAGCCACCAGTCCCATTCTCATGATAAATCATTAACCCACTAATCCACTAATCCATTAATTCATGAATATATTAATTTATTCATGAACAGAGAGCCTTCATAACCCAATCACCTTTTAGAGGCCCTATCTCTCAATATTGCCACACTGGGGATTAAGTTTCAACAAGAATTTTGGAAGAGACAAACATTCAAACCATAGTGCTGCACTGTAGACCAAATGTACCTAACGTTTACAGAACATTCTAGCCAACAGCCACAGCATACCCACTCTTCTCATCAGCACACAGAGCATTCTCTAGGATAGAACATATGTTAAGCCACAAAACAAGCCTCAGTAAATTTTCAAAAATCAAAATCATATCAAGTAACTTCTTAGACCACAATGGAATAAAAGTAGAAATCAATATCAAAAGGAACTTTGGAAATTGTATAAATATATGGAAATTAAACAACATACTCCTGAATGACCAGTGGGTCAATGAAGAAATGAAGAAGAAAATCAAAAATTTTTTGAAATGATGAAAATAGAAACACAACATACCAAAACCTGTGGGATATACCAAAAGCAGTACTAAGAGGGAATTTTTATAGCAATAAAGGCCTACATCAAAAAAAGTAGAAAGATTTTGAATAAACAATGTAATGATGCACCTCAATGAACTAGAAAAGCAAGAACAAACCAAACCCGAAATTAATAGAAGGAAAGAAATAATAAAGATCAGAGAAGAACTAAACAAAATAGAGACCAAAAAAATATAAAAAATAAATGAAACAAAAAGTCAATTATTTGAAAAGATAAACAACATTGAAAACTATTAGCTAAACTTAGAAAAAAAGAGGGAAACCCAAATAAATAAAATCAGAAAAGAAAAAGGGGACATTACAACTGATACTAAAGAAATACAAAGGATTGTTAAATTATTATGAACAATTATATGCCAAAAAATTGGGAAATCTACAAATGGATAAATTCCTGGACTCATAATCTGCTAAGACTGAACCCAGAAGAAACAGGAAACTTGAATAGACCCACAACAGGTAACATGATTGAATCAGTAATGAACGAGCTCTCATCAACAACAAAAAAAGCCCAAGACAAGATGGTTTCACTGCTGAATTCTACCTTTTAAGAAAGAACTAACACCAATTCTTCTCAAACTATTCCAAAATATTGAAGAGGAAGGAATTCTTCCTGACTAATTCTATGAGGCCAGAATCACCCCGATACCAAAATCAAAGACGCAACAAAAAAGAAAACTACAGGCCACTATCCCTGATGAACAAAGATGCAAAATCCTCAGCAAACTACTAGCAAATCAAATCCAACAGCATCTCAAAAAGATAATACACTATAATCAAGTGCTATTTATCCCAGGGATGAAAGGATGGTTCTGCATATGCAAATCAACAAATGTAATGCATCATACCAATAGAATGAAAGACAAAAACCATATGATCATCTCAATAGACACAGAAAAGCTATTTGTTAAAATTCAACATCGCTTCATGATAAAAACTTCAACTAATTAAGTATAGAAGGAACATACCCAAACATAATAAAGGATATATATGACACACCCACTGCTAACATCTTACAGAACAGGGAAAAATTAAAAGCTTTTCTTCTAAAAATGTTAACAAGACAAGGATGCTCACTTTAACCACTCTTACTTAACGCAGTATTGGAAGTCCTGGCCAGAGCAATTAGATCTGAGCAATTAGAGAAAGAAAAGAAGGGCATCCAAATTGGACAAGAGGAAGTCAAATTGTTCCTCTTTGCAGATAACATGATCTTACATAGAGCAATGCCTAAACACTCCACCAAAAAACTCTTAGAACTGATAAACAAATTCAGTAAAGTTAGAGGATACAAAGTCAACATACAAAGATCAATATCATTTCTATTCACCAATAGCAAACTAGCTGAAAAATAAATCAAGAAAGCAATCCTATTCACAAAGAAACGATAAATGTTTGAGGTGGTAGATATGCTAACTACCCTGATTTGATCATTGCACATCGTATACATGTATGAAAATATCACTTTGTATCTCATTAATATGTACAATTATTACATGTCAACTAAAAATAAAAGGGAAAAAAGTCTCCGTAGAATGTGTACAATGTGGACTTCCCTTATGCTTTGTTATAGCTGGCTTGTGGTAGCTCTCTCCCCCTTTACATATACATCCGGTAGGATTGCATTTGTCTGTAAATAACAGAAATCTGACTATGCCTTCTTAACTAAGTAGGGTTTTTTTTTTCTTCTGCAACAAGAATCTATCAGTAGGAAGTTATTGAATGGCAGGTCTAGGATGCCATAAGGACTCAGGCTCTTGTTAATCTTTCTACTCTGTCATCCTTATTACATGTCTTCTATCTTTGTGTTAAAAACAAGCTGCTTAATGCCACCACAACCACACCCTGGGCAGGAAGAAAAGGGAAGAGCAAAAGGTCAATTCTATGCAAGTCTGTCTCTTTTTAAAAAGCTATCCTGGAATCCTACCTGATGGATTCTTACATTTCATTGTCGAGACCAGGGTCACTTGGCCATCTTTAGCTGTTAAAAGACTTTGGACACATGTATTTAATGGGGGCACATTGCTATCACAAACAATATTAGAATTTTGTTCAAAAGGATGTAGATGGAAATGATTATTAGATAGGTAACTAGAAGCAATTACCATGCCTTCTCATTAACCAGTAACAAAACGTAGGGGGAGTGCTTAAGATTGGGGAAGACAAAACGTGCTAAATATGAATGTATGATCTTACTCACTTAGTAAGCTGTTACTGAAAACAGTGCTGACTCTTCAGGGCTAAGTAAGGAACATGGCTATAAGACACAAATGTATACAATGGATCCCTGAACATATATATCATAACAGAGATTCTTGACTTTTGTTACATGGAGTTTACACGGTTAAATGGTACCTTGAATAATAATACCTAGGACCAACATTCACTGAATGATTCTCTACTAGGCACTGCACTAAACCTTTTACATGTGTCTCATGTAATATTCGACAACTCTACAATGAGATCTTGTTACTAAATCTGTTTTATAGATTAAGAAACCACAGCTCTTAAATGGCAGAGCCTGGAAGTGAACCCAGAATATCCAACTACAGAGTTTGCACATGTAACCAGAGAAAATGGCAGGATATTTTAAAATTAGGAAAGGAGAATTAAACATGACTATCCAAAATGCTTCAATCAAGAGTGATGGCCAAGATCTCTCCTGGGAGCACAGTTCACATTCAGGATCAAGGAAGGCAAAGAAAAACAAAGTTCTTAGGATAGAAGCTAGTGGTAAAGCCTGGAAACAGAAGGGCGGTACCTATATCTAAGCAAAAATATAATTTTTCTGAGCCCAAAAGGGTCACAATTCTTTCATTCATGCATTATTCATACATCACACCTTTATTGTAAAACTTTCATTTTGTTTACTGACAAGGGAGACTAAAATTAATGTAAAATAGGGTTTGGTCTCTATCAGAAAGCAATTTAGTTACTTGGGATGTCAACATGTATCTAGGATGACATTCACAGTTAAGATAAGCCTGGATGTCAAGATCCCCATGATGTTGAAGGAATGGTCTATGGTTCACTTCATAGCAATTTATTATCTTAAATCAAGCTCTTGAAAGGGACTCTCTAAAAACCTTAAACCTAGGTTAAGAGAAACCAATAGTGTAAAGCTGTATTTGTGATATCTAGTAACTGTTTATAGTTTATACCATGCCATTTACTCCCACCATGGAGAAGTGTAGGTGGAACACAATAAACAGGCTTGTAATTTCAACCCAACTTAGTCTTAGCATAATCATTGAACCAATATTCTCATATCTGTGAGTAAGTATACTTACCTCCCTGAGATGCCATGAGACATCAACAATACATGTGTAAAATGCCTGGCAGAGGTTGATGCTCACTAAACATGAATCTTCTTCCCTTCCTCTTCTGGCCCAGGTTGCTGAGCATAGGAGGTGACCCAGTATTAGACTACATGGTTCTTCGTTTGCTAAAGAGACTACCTCACCCTAATCACAAACAGCATTTTGAGCACACAGCAACGAATCCCCACAATGAGAAGCAGTACTGACTGTGACGGGCAATCTGCTTGCTCAGGACAGAGGGGCCTATCAAGCAAGCACCACGTTTGACCTGTTGCCGGGGTTTAGACTCTATCTGCAGCCTGGCTTGCTGTTGGTTGCTCCTTGTGGCTGTGAATCAACACTGTGACAGAGAGGGCACTGGGTCAACTACATTCCATTAATGGATCAAAGGAGAAGGAATATAGAAGACACACAGCCTGGGATGGACACAAGGTTAGGTGGCAGAAACAGACACACAGGGTTTTGAAATGTAAACCTGAAAAATCCAAAAACCCTAATGAACTCACATAGCCCGCTTGTCATAATTAAATCTCCTAACCAAATGGTTCTCGGTATTGTTCCCACCACTACACAAGGAGGCCATAGGTATTCAGCAGGGGCTCGGAGGACTTGTAAAAGCCTCATCATGTGATCCTGCTAGTACTTACCATCTCTGTAAAGGAGCTCATTTTACTCCATAGTCCATAAACTTTAGCGTCATAATTTTTATGCAGCTCGTTTTTAAATCAGTTTGGAAACCTGATGGAAAAAGTCACCTTCATTGTGCAGGACATAAAATTCTGAGCTTCTTTGCTTTTTTTTTTTTTTTTTTTTTAAGACATTTTACATTCTTAAGATATCTTCAGTGGCAATCCTTATTGTATTCTCCTAAAAATAGTTTTGTCATTTACTGACTACATCAAGTCCATGAAGGCAACTTTTTAATGGAAGATACTTAGAGGCTGGTCACTCCCCCTTTCATAAGTATTAGCCACCTTTCATAGTCCTTTGGGATGGGAAAATAAAGGTGGAGTTTATTTCATATGATAGAATGGAATAAGACCCACGATTATGAAAATGATTATAGAACCAGGAAAAAAAATCTTGATATATAAATAAGAATTTCAATTCTCCACATGTAGAATACATAGACACAGAAGTTGGGAAATAACTTTGAGAAGAAGATATGAATACAAATGGGATTCGAGTGTAACGTTTTAATATATCTTCGAATATGGCTTATTTGTTTCATTTTGTTTTCCATTAGGATACAGATGGTGTTAAAATTTTTATTCTGTGCCATATATAACTATAATATAATTTCTCTAAATGCATGGCTGCCGTAAGCATGCGTGAATGGCCGTATGAGTTTGTCTCTGGGAGAGAATTTAATTTAATTATACACAGCGTTGTAGTTATTAAAATAAAATTGGGGGGCTGATTCAGCATGCATATGTGACTAATAGTATCTAGAGTGACTATATTTATGGGTAAATACATTTATGTTTTGATAATGATGTACTCTCTTAATATTATTTATTAATTTGGGATTAACAGCAAATGACAAAAAGACTAAAGTGAATCCTGAATTATTACCTTATGTCTGGTAATCGATTTGGGGGGAAAAGCTTACTATTTCAAGTCAAATGGCTAAACAAATAGATTTTGTCATTAGATGAGGCTGTTACTAGCTGGGTGCCTTCCAAATGAATCCCAAACAAATAGGAAATCTATGAATTTTTGTTGCTACATGACTTTTTGTGACTCAGTAGTTTACGACTTTTACAAAGTCCATGCCCTTATTCTCCATTTAAGCCAAGTCAGTAGTATAAGCAATGTCCCTGTAAGCCAAGTCAGTAATATAAGCAATGAGCCTCAAATATACTTATTATTACAATATTACCAAAAATTAATCTACATGTCTTTAGATCTATAAATGGGAACCAAGCATTGATTTAGAAGAATCACCGGTAAATAATGCCAGATATGTGGTTTTATTCAAAATTCTATAAGCACTAGATGTGTATAGTCCTTAAAGATTAAAAGAAAAACAGATAGGTGAGGGAAATTATACTCTCCTTTGTTTCCCTCCTAGGAGTTATCTTGGTCTGCAATCAATCCTTCAGAAAAATCTCTCACATCTTCACTTTTGTGCAGTACGTTAAATATGAACAAAATGATAGTATATGTCAGTCAAATGTAATACTTATATTAAAAACTGATTATTAATGTAGAAGCTCATGGAAAGTCAGGTTGATCTGAATAATATATTATTTCCTTTAGTCTACAATCTATCATTTTATAAACCATGGCTAATAGAATGCCAAAAATAAAAAGTTCTGTTTAAATGAAAATGTATAATATATTCTGCATCTCATTTATATCTTACTGTGTTAGGGAGGCTAACATAGTCTGTGAATGTGATACAAAAATGATGATATATTTCTTTGTTTTAAAAACTTTAAATATTCCTTTTAAACACTGAATTTACAAAGGCTTGCTATTATTTAAAATATTAGTTCCTATTTTATTGACTTACTAAACTTAAAGGATTTAAATTAAAATTTAATTGAAGGATTCAAAAGGAAAAGTTGAAAGAAGTGATCTATGCTTTTAAAAAATCCTAATTTCTATTTCTATTCTCTTGGTTCTTAGAAAACAAAAAGTAGGCTATGTGCAGTGGCACACACCTGTAATCCCCAGCTACTTAGGAGGCTGAGGCAGGAGGATTGCTCGAGTCCAGGAGTTAGAGACCAGCCCGAGCAATATAACAAGACCTCATCTCCAAAAAAACTGAAAAAACCTAGCCAGCATGGTGGCTCATGCCTGTAGTCCCAGCTACTCTCTGGAGTGGCTGAGGTAGCAGGATCAAGGCTGCAGTGAGCTATGATCAAGACACTATACTCCAGCCTGGGCGATGGAGCAAGACACCACCTCTTGAAAAAAAAATAAAAGAAAGAAAGAAAAAATATAATTATTATACTATTATTTGCTTATCCTAGTGTAATATATGTCACTTTCCTAGATGACAAATCCACTAGCTTGTTATGGTCACCTGTCAAATATCCTGAATTACTAGCAATGGAACTATCCATGGAAACCTAGTTTCTTATCAGGAGTGTGGGGAGTGGTGTGGAGATTTAAGTTTCTTAAAACCTCTGGTTCTAGGAGTCTCCTGCTTCCTCTGAATCCTTGCTCTCTGCTTTCATTTCACCTCCTGAGGATGCTGCCCTTTTCCAGGTAGAATCAATAAGCTGGACACCAACCTGAATGTCCCCTTGTCCTGTTGCCCAAAGTTTCACTCAATCAAGGCTGTGACTGTAGTGAACATGATGGAGTATTTGGGAGGAAGACAAGGAGAAGCTTATAACACAGCATTTATAGCAAACAACTTGAAATTATTTATTAGATGTCTCTATTTTTAAAAGCATTTTTTCCTTCAAAGCACTGGAAATTCTGTTTCTCACCTCTCTGGCAGCTCCAGCTTCCTGCCAAGTCACTGAAGAGCTTTCTCTCCTCTGACCTCCCCCATCTTCCCAAGAAGGCTACCTTCCCAGTTCCAAGGTCTTTTTTGCTTCTTTCACAGAACAGAACTGGGGCTATTTATCTATCCCCACTTTATAAAGATATTGCTGGGGTGGGGTTAGGGGGGCCTGAAGGTTATTTTCCAAATCAAACACACCCTTTAAGGTGCATTCCTGTTCAGCAAAGACATTTATTTCCCAGAGAACAATGTCTTAGTCATCAGCTTTTGTTTCTTTTCCCTCCTACATTAGGTGGCAATTTGGAAATTAAGTTCTTAGAATTTGGCTGTGAGATAAAAGGGAGAAGTGAATAATGAAAATTTGGAAGAATCATCAAACTTTAAACTTCCGATGGGATCCAACCACCTTCTGTTATGGGCAAGGAGACTGAGGCCTAGAGAAATTAGGAGCACTGATGGAGGTTATATAGTACTTTTGAGCAGAAGTTGGATACATGAGTCTGATCTAGGGCTGTATCCGTGATCTCACAAAACTCAATTTCTTGGAAGCGAAATAGCATTTCAACTCCATACATTTAATTCTCAACAGTGTTGCCAGCAAAGGTCCTACAGGAAAGGACATAGACATATAGCAGAAGAAGCATGCAGCTACTGCACACATTGTATTATCTCAGATACTCTGGTATGCTCACTAATGTTATGTTAACCATTCATGTATATTTAATTCTGTAATTTTGGGGCATAATGTTAATGTTATAGAAGGCAGTTTTCACATGCTTTTACTAAAATCCTTTGATGCCTCCATCAGAGATAAAATACTAGACCAAAGCCTTTTCCGACCCACAAGAAAATGAATTGATTAAATTCCCTATGTTCCTAGAAAAACCAAAGGTATGATAGAGACTGCGGCAGGAGATGGAGACAGAGAGATGGTTGAAGTAGACAAAGATGCAAATGAAAAATGATCAAAGTTAGTGATGTTGCTGACATATACCAATGTTAATCTCACAAAAACATTAATATTTAACATTATTATCCACTAGTAGAAATTAAATATCTTTTATAAAAAATTAGGTTCCTGGTACTTTTGCCTTGAATCTACTATAACAAACACCTTTTAAACAAGTTTATAAACATTAAGAAAATATGAGTAATAAACCTGAGAGATTTGACTGAAATGACTAACTGAAAGAAATTTACAAGATAAAGAAAAAAATGTATCCAAATCACTTCTGTTCACAGAGGGAAAGAAAGTCTCTTCAGCAGAATTCAGACATTTAGTAACAAACTTGGCTATAAACATTTGCCCAAACAGTCAACAGGACAAAGAAAACGCTCCTGTGAGAACAGTAACCAGATCTTAGTTGCTGTGGTCTTTGAAGTTTGAAATATTTCCCCAGAACTGCCATACTCTTCTTTCTCTCCCACCCTACTGGAAGATCAAAAAAGTAAATTCTTGTTCATTCCTTCTTTCTGTTATCCTGCCAAAAATACATACTCACTGATAAAGCCTACTGGTGATTCATGACATACCATCACTGTAAGGTTTCTAGTATAAATGCTATTTTAAATGAGTCTCTTCTGTTTCATTAGTGCTTAACAGACATTTAATAGCAACGACAGTGCCAAATGATTCTTACCATATCATACTACTAAAACCCAGATGTTTCTATACAGACAGAAACAAAGACACCAGTCCCAGAGCTACCAGAATACCAGCTACCAGAATTAGCTTTTCCTCCATTCTCATTTCCTTAGCAATTGGCTGAGCTGGGATTTATTTGAAAGTAGAAATAGTGGAGAGTAACCATTCTTTTCATAGTTCCCCTTTTATCTATAGATCAATTTCATTTTCTCTGTTCTTCTACTCTTTATTGATTAAGAGAAAAAGAAAGAAAGAGAAAAAAGAGGAGGGGAGAGAGAAGAAAAGAGGAAGAAGTTCTGGTGAAATTAAAATTTCAATTGAGGATCTATTTTTATTTTTAAATACCTGAACATGGAGTAAACAACCATAAACACATTTAAATGATACATGTTATTAATTCCCAGCATTTCATACCCCATGTGGTCCTTTCCTGAAGCCCTAGACTTTCCCAAACCCTTCATCAAATGCATTAATTCATTTACCAGCCAATGAATGGAGTTGAACATGACTGCTACAAGTCCTAGTCCATGTCGATGAATATACGGGAATGAAGACACTACTCCGGTGGGCTTTGCTCTGTTGGTCTTGTACCCAAGGTAATCTGTAATGCTCCTATCTTTTTGAGATTCTGCGGGAAGGAACGGGGACCTGGGCTTGTCTTGTGGAGGCACTTTAGCTTCTGGGGGCTTCTGGTTGCTATGATGATGGTCTCCTCTAAACCTATCCGATTTGAGTCTTGATTACAATTTCCAGTTCTACCCCTGGATTATACATCTGGGTCATGTGTGTAAAATGGTTCTGGACAAGTGTTGCTCCCACTGCCTCCGAAGATTTCAATCCTCAAATAAACCAAGTCCCAGAGGCAAGGATGATGACAAAGTTGGCTAGAGCAACATGCAGAGAGTAAGAGAGGTAATATGACTGAAATTACACTCTACCAAGACATCATTCAGGAAATGAATGCCTGTTTTATTCCTTTGGTGTGAGGTCCCACAAGGAAATTTGGGTCATCTCAGAGCAGCCTTCTGTCATTACTGTTTTTACAACTCAGTAGAGTGACAATGATCATAAGGAAAGAGAGGACAGGGGCAGCAATAGCATCAGTCCTCTCCCATATCTCTGTAGATGCTCTATAGATACCGGAATAGGGAACATCACAGATGTTCTCTAGCCAGAGTTCCAGACCCTGCATTTCCAAAGCAAAAGTCAGGAAACTGAAGCATAAAATAACACAGAAATAGTCAAAAGGCATCAGTCACCGAGACCTTTTGATTTCACTGTTTTAAATATAACTCCAGTTTACTCCCACCTGCCTCTTCCTTTCCTGGCCACCGACCTCATTCAGAATCTCTTCACCTCTCTAGTCTTCACTTTTAACAACCCTTTAAAATACTAAAGAGTAAGTAAAACACGAATGAGAAAATATAAGTGCTACTTCCTCTTGCTTTAGGGGTATGTAGTCTGGAGCTTTTTTTCATGCTGTGTTAAGAAGTGGTAGGAGTGGCTATAGTCCAAGTTTTGCCTCTTTCAGAAAGGTTTCCACAATGGTGCTGGTTCACAGGTAAATTCCCTGCTTCTGGTGAAGTTCTCTGTAGTCAATAGAATGCCAGCCTGAGATTCATAATACCTTGCTCTGTCACCACCCCTGTGACCTCAAGGTCATCTCTCAATGGCCCTGTGAAAGGGGAGGTCCAACAAATGAGGTGGGTTGTCTCAGAGAGTGTCCATTACTGGAAATCTTAGTTCATAACTGACTGCTTGCCACATTACCACATCATGTTCAATATGTTCGATATTCAATTTACGATTTTATCTTCTACTTCCTTATCCAACCAAACCAGTTCTCCTTATATTCCTTACTATGTAAAAGACTCTACCTTCTACCTAAAAACCTAAGGCTCTTCCTCAACTCCTCCTTACTCCCTACATCTCATCAGTTGCTAGGTTCACAAGTATTCCTCCAGTCAGTCCCAACCTTCCAAGCCCACTGCTAATACAGTTCAGACTCACTGTCAGTCCCTTTATTTTTTTATTTTATTATTTCTTTATTTTATTTCAGAATATTACAGGTTACACACACTTTGGTTACATATATTGCCTTTGCACTGCCTGAGTCAGAGCTACAAGCATGTCCATCCCCCAGACGGTGTGCACCACCCCCATTAGGTGTGACTATACCCATCCCCTCCTCCCCTTTCCCACCTGCCCAACACCCAATGAATGTTACTTCCAAATGTGAACGTAAGTGTTGATCAGTTAGTGCCAATTTAGTGGCGAGTACATGTGATGCTTGTTTTACCTTCCTGTGATATTTCACTTAGAAAAATGGGCTCCAGCTCCACCCAGGATAATACAAGATGTATTAATTCACTATTGTTTTTTGTGGCTGAGTAGTACTCCATGGTACACACACCATGTTTTATTAATCCACTCTTGTATTGATGGGCACTTGGGTTGTTTCCACATCTTTGCAATTATGAATTCTGCTGCTATAAACATTTGCATTCAGATGTCTTTATTATAGAATGTCTTTTTTTCCTTTGAGTAAATACCCAGTAGTGGGATTGCTGGATCAAATAGTAGTTCTACTTTTAGTTTATTGAGGTATCTCCATATTACCTTCCACAGAGGCTGTACTAATTTGCAGTCCTATCAGCAGTGTATGAGTGTTCCTATCTCTTCACATCCACGCCAACATTTGTTGTTTTGGGAATTTTTTTATAAAAGACATTCTCACTGGAGTTAAGTGATATCTCGTTGTGGTTTTGATTTGCATTTCCTTGACAATTAGAGATGTTGAGCAATTTTTCATATGTTTGTTGGCCATTAGTCTGTCTTCCTTTGAAAAATTTCTGTTCATGCCCTTTGCCTACTTTCTAATGAGGTTGTTTGATTTTTTCCTGTTAATTTTCCTGAGTTCTATACAGATTCTAGTTATCGGCCCTTTATCAGATGTGTAGCATGCAAATATTTTCTCCCATTCTGTAGGTTGTATGTTCGCTGTAGTGATAGTTGCCTTGGCTGTGCAGAAGCTTTTTAATTCGATCAGGTCCCATTTATTTATTTTTGTTGTTGCTGTGATTGCTTTTGGGGTCTTCTTCATAAATTCTTTGCATAGGCTGATATCTATAAGGGTTTTTCCAACATTTTCTTCTAGAATTCTTATGGTTGCATGCCTTCCACATGTGGCTATCCAATTTTCCCAGCAGCATTTATCAAATAGGGATTCTTTTCCCCAGTGTATGTTTTTGTCTGCTTTATCAAAGATCAAATGACAATATGAGGATGATTTTTATATCTGGATTCTCAGTCCTGTTCCATTGGTCTATGTCTATGTTCTTGTGCCAGTACCATGCTGTTTTTGTTACTATAGCCTTGTAGTATAGCTTGAAGCCTGGTAGATTGATACCTCCTAATTTATTCTTTTTGCTTAAGGCTGCTTTGGCTATACAGGGTCTTCTCTGATTCCACACAAAGCATAGAATTATTTTTTATAGATCTGTGAAAAATGATGTTGGTATTTTAATCAGGATTGCATTGAATCTGTAGATCACTTTTGGTAGTACAGACATTTTAGCAATATTGATTCTGCCGATCCATAATCATCGTATGGTTTTCCATCTATTTACATCCTCTGTAATTTCTTTTCTCAGTGTTTCATAGTTCTCCCTATATAGATCTCTCACCTCCTTTGTCCACTACCTCCATTTCTATTCAACATAGTGTCAGAAGTCCTTGCCAGAGCAATCAGACAAGAGAAGGAAATCAAGGGTATCCAAATGGGGGCAGAAGAGGTCAAACTATTGCTCTTTGCTGATGATATGATATTATATCTAGAAAACCCCACAGATGCAACCAAGAGACTCCCGGAATTGATAAATAAATTCAGCAAAGTCTCAGGATACAAAATCAGTGCACACAGATCAGTATCTTTCATATACACCTATAATAGTCAAGCTGAGAATCAAGTTGAAGATGCAGTACCTGTCACTTCCTTTAAATCCAGACTGGCTCTCTCCCTGGCTTCTAGTCTTGCTCTTACTCGAATGCATTCCTTGCCCTTCTGTCTGATTGAGTTTTCTACAATAAAATCCTGATAATGTCACTCTTAGAACCCTTTAGTTATTTCTCAATGTTACAAAATAAAATCCTGACTCTTAGCCTGTCTTAGGCCTTGCCTCTGCTAACTTTTCCAGACTGCAGTTCTACCCATAAAGTCAGCTGTAGTTAACTTCATTCAGCTACTTCAACACCATTCATTACTGTTCCTGGGATCACCTTTTTCACTTTGGGTTTTGTTTTTTTTTTAAATTCAAGATAGCTGGAGTTAAAACATGCTGTGATGAGTTTTGTTTTTTTTTTTTCTGAACTCCTTCCAAAGTAGTACTGTGGTACCAGTCCATACCGCCAATGTGCCACCTGATAACAATGGATTTGGTTACATGTTCACCTCCTCCACCAGAATGCAAGCTGGACATTATTAAAGTTTGTACACACAATGCCTACATTAGGCTTAGAGCATAATAGGGTTCTTAGGCACTTAAGGAATTTGAATAAATTTAATAGCAGGACTTATTGCATGAGAATTATGCAAAGGAGTTGAAAAGAAGGCCTTCAGAGTCCTTTCCAACTCTCAGATTTTCCATTGAGGATATCAGCCACTTCCATGTTTTTGAGTATCACATCTGTTCATGACTCCCAGACCCATAATTTCAAAGCACTCCTCAACCTGAGATTTAGACCAAAATATCCACTTGTCTGGTACTTATTAGCTGAGTTACCTTCTCAAATTCGCCATGTCCAAAATTAACTTACTTTCCCACACAATTTGTTTCACCTTTTCAGTTTTCTGTATTTGTTAATGACACTATCCTCCTTTTGGGACAGCTGTTAAAAATATCCCCGAGACACTCTCTCCTCTCTGGAATAAATCACTTCAGTCCTTTGGATTGTCCTTTCCCAAAACAGTTTTTGTCACTCCACTCGCTTACAGTCCCCATCAGATTGCGACTACACTTAGCACTTATTTCTTTCTGGCTTGCATGATGTATTTCCATCTCTGTCCCACATTCGATCCTGCAAGATTTCCGTGTTACGGCTGCAAGTCCTAAGACTCTGAGCTTAATACTAGCAGATATATAGCAGGTGCCCAACAACTCTTTGTAGAATGGCTGAATGAATGTTAGGATGG